>OX246737.1:73346099-73653599 GCA_945910005.1 Isoperla grammatica | reverse complement strand
TTGATCGGTGTTTAACAAAGCCATGTTGCTCTGGGGCAATATGTCTGGACACGTGTTTGTAGTAGGTATGCTATCGGGTATCCGGGTATCCGGGTTATCCGAATCCAAAAATTACCCGAATCCGTTCTAAGGATTCGAATCTTGTTCTGGTACATTTTTAGTTGAATTGTTGTATGCTTTAACAATGCGCCAACAATGGTGATAACAAAATGACTTGGTTCCATTCAATAAAATACTTTCCCGCTCCGTTATGTACCCATTATCGGCTTGATAAAAAATAGACTAAGCCTATTTTATGTGGTGTGATTGCTGCGGGCGAGTTCTGGTATGCCTGTGCTCCCACTGGCTCTCGGCCTACCCCTACCCCTTCCCGACCGTCATCACTGGCTGACAGAACGCACGCTGGCAGCTTCTGCCACGGACGGTCAATGGCCTTCAAATAATGGCGGGTTTACATAACTGACTAGTGATTAACCCGTGAATAAGCCTTGAGCTTCTTTCATTGGCTACAATTGAGAATACTGCTCTCCGATTGGCTGTGACTAAGGTTTGTCTTGACTTGACTAAGTTGGAATTCATAGTCGGCCCCTACACCTAGGGGCGCCCATTGTTACCAAGGTAACAGTTGTTTCCATGTTATTTCCCATAAACAAAACAAATCCATAGCAACAATGGGTGCCCCTAGGTGTAGGGGCCGACTATGAATTCCAACAGAAGTTGAAGATATCTCAACTCCTTGGTCAAGTCCTTAGTCACAGCCAATCGGAGAGCAGTATTCTCACTGTCGGCCAATGAGAGAAGCTTGTTGCGGCTAGTCAGTTTTATGAACGCGCTGTTAGTCGCTAATCCTTAATCACTAGTAAAGCCTGTATTACACGGTCAAACTTTTTCATCCAACTCCTTGAATTCAAGAACAAAAGCGTTCCTATTGTTGTATTTGACTACATACTGACTGTTTTTGATGCGCTTTTGTCCTTGAATTCAAGGAGTTGGATGAAAAAGTTTGATCGTGTAATACAGGCTTTAGTTATTTAAACCCGCTATGACGTTGAGCGACGTGATTTACACTTCTAGGATTCGGGTTACCCGAATCCTTGAGGGGCTGGAATCGAATCCAGATTTTACTACCCGATGTCATCCCTAGTTTGTAGAGACGGGCATGAACTAATTTTTCAAACACTTTGGATAATATAGAGAGTAGTGATATGGGTCTGTAATTTGACACGTTATAACGGCTACCTTTCTTTAGGACTGGAGTGACATTTGCCATCTTCCATCGAGCGGGAAACGTTCCAGTTTGAATGGCTTTGTTGAAAAGCTTAGAGAGAGGTATAGCTATTGATTTGCGGCATTGTTTAAAAACTCGGGTTGGAATTTCGTCCGGCCCATGTGATTTGTTGTTGACGAGGTTTTGTAGGCCAACTTCAACCTCGTTTTGAGAGATCTGAAACGAGGACAGTTTTTCGTCACCGTACTGTGGGGCAGGAGGAAGAGCTTCACTTCCGCTTGACTTAGGGAGATATGTTGTATAGAAATAGTCCGAAAATAATTCACAGCACATGTCGATTGAGGTTGATTTTTTCATGTTATATTCCACTCCAACAGGTATTCTTCTTGATTTTGTTTTTCTCCTTATGTATCCCCACAGAAGATTTGGGTTTTTCGCAACTTGCGAATCTACTTTTTGTATGTATTGTTTATTCTTAGATTGTTGAAGTTTTTTAAACGCTGTTCTCTTGACTTGAAACTCGATTTTATGGTTAGGTTCTTTTGTCCGGCACCAGCGCCTGTAAGAGCGATTCTTGTCTTTTAGTGCTGCAATCACTTCCCTGTCAAACCAGGCTGGATATTTTTCAGGATTTACTCTAACTTTGGGGACAGTGTCAGCTATGCACTTGTTTAAGAGATCGTAGAAAACATCGCACATATTGTCTGCAGTGGTGGCATGGTCCATTAATGACCAGTCACAGTTTGACAAAGAGAAGTTCAGTTCGTTGAAATTTGCTTTTTTCCAATTATAGATAGTGTTCTGTTGTTTGTTCGCTTTTCGATAGGAATAACTGACTTCTTTGGGTAAAGAGATTTCGCTTTGAAAAGCCACGTGATCGTAGATGACAGCTGGCTCGGCCAATGTTACAGTGACAGATATATCTTCAGTGTTTGTAAACAATAAGTCTAGTTACTCAATGCCTGTGGTAGTTCCTCTTTACTTGATTACTTAGGAATTGAACAGACGTAACTACGTTTAACGTAATAGAATTATAGAATAGTTGAAAACAATAAACAATCTGTCAATCAGCGTCTACTTCAGCTTCATTGTCACATGATCACTATTCGTTCTTGTCAATAAGCGCAACGAAAAAGAGAAATAACCTACTAGCTGTTGATATTGGTAAAAACATAGATATGCAGATTTTTATGAGCAGTTTAAAAAAATCAATGTTTCGCGAATAATCGGTAACCGGTTTGAAACCACTTTGTGTCAAACCGGCTTTTGTTTAGTAAACCAGTTATTTGAAAATACAAAAGTATGAAGAATATTACATACATAGCCCCTACCTGTACTGATAGTAAGACTACACAGTTACTTGACACTGTGTTTCATCCATGCTGTGCTCATGGTTACTTGGACGCCAGCCTCTCACTCCATAATATCACATATATAGCCCCTACCTGTACTGATAGTAAGACTACACAGTTACTTGACACTGTGTTTCATCCATGCTGTGCTCATGGTTACTTGGACGCCAGCCTCTCACTCCATAATATCACATATATAGCCCCTACCTGTACTGATAGTAAGACTACACAGTTACTTGACACTGTGTTTCATCCATGCTGTGCTCATGGTTACTTGGACGCCAGCCTCTTACTCCATAATATCACATATATAGCCCCTACCTGTACTGATAGTAAGAATACACAGTTACTAGACACTGTGTTTCATCCATGCTGTGCTCATGGTTACTTGGACGCCAGCCTCTCACTCCATTATATCACATATATAGCCCCTTCCTGTACTGATAGTAAGACTACACAGTTACTTGACACTGTGTTTCATCCATGCTGTGCTCATGGTTACTTGGACGCCCGCCTCTCACTCCATAATATCACATATATAGCCCCTACCTGTACTGATAGTAAGACTACACAGTTACTTGACACTGTGTTTCATCATGCTGTGCTCATGGTTACTTGGACGCCAGCCTCTCACTCCATAATATCACATATATAGCCCATACCTGTACTGATAGTAAGACTACACAGTTACTTGACACTGTGTTTCATCCATGCTGTGCTCATGGTTACTTGGACGCCAGCCTCTCACTCCATAATATCACATATATAGCCCCTACCTGTACTGATAGTAAGACTACACAGTTACTTGACACTGTGTTTCATCCATGCTGTGCTCATGGTTACTTGGACGCCAGCCTCTCACTCCATAATATCACATATATAGCCCCTACCTGTACTGATAGTAAGACTACACAGTTACTTGACACTGTGTTTCATCATGCTGTGCTCATGGTTACTTGGACGCCAGCCTCTCACTCCATAATATCACATATATAGCCCATACCTGTACTGATAGTAAGACTACACAGTTACTTGACACTGTGTTTCATCCATGCTGTGCTCATGGTTACTTGGACGCCAGCCTCTCACTCCATAATATCACATATATAGCCCCTACCTGTACTGATAGTAAGACTACACAGTTACTTGACACTGTGTTTCATCCATGCTGTGCTCATGGTTACTTGGACGCCAGCCTCTCACTCCATAATATCACATATATAGCCCCTACCTGTACTGATAGTAAGACTACACAGTTACTTGACACTGTGTTTCATCCATGCTGTGCTCATGGTTACTTGGACGCCAGCCTCTCACTCCATAATATCACATATATAGCCCCTACCTGTACTGATAGTAAGACTACACAGTTACTTGACACTGTGTTTCATCCATGCTGTGCTCATGGTTACTTGGACGCCAGCCTCTCACTCCATAATATCACATATATAGCCCCTACCTGTACTGATAGTAAGACTACACAGTTACTTGACACTGTGTTTCATCCATGCTGTGCTCATGGTTACTTGGACGCCAGCCTCTCACTCCATAATATCACATATATAGCCCCTACCTGTACTGATAGTAAGACTACACAGTTACTTGACACTGTGTTTCATCCATGCTGTGCTCATGGTTACTTGGACGCCAGCCTCTCACTCCATAATATCACATATATAGCCCCTACCTGTACTGATAGTAAGACTACACAGTTACTTGACACTGTGTTTCATCCATGCTGTGCTCATGGTTACTTGGACGCCAGCCTCTCACTCCATAATATCACATATATAGCCCCTACCTGTACTGATAGTAAGACTACACAGTTACTTGACACTGTGTTTCATCCATGCTGTGCTCATGGTTACTTGGACGCCAGCCTCTCACTCCATAATATCACATATATAGCCCCTACATGAAATGATAGTAAGACTACACAGTTACTTGACACTGTGTTTCATCCATGCTGTGCTCATGGTTACTTGGACGCCAGCCTCTCACTCCATAATATCACATATATAGCCCCTACCTGTACTGATAGTAAGACTACACAGTTACTTGACACTGTGTTTCATCCATGCTGTGCTCATGGTTACTTGGACGCCAGCCTCTCACTCCATAATATCACATATATAGCCCCTACCTGTACTGATAGTAAGACTACACAGTTACTTGACACTGTGTTTCATCCATGCTGTGCTCATGGTTACTTGGACGCCAGCCTCTCACTCCATAATATCACATATATAGCCCCTACCTGTACTGATAGTAAGACTACACAGCTACTTGACACTGTGTTTCATCCATGCTGTGCTCATGGTTACTTGGACGCCAGCCTCTCACTCCATAATATCACATATATAGCCCCTACCTGTACTGATAGTAAGACTACACAGTTACTTGACACTGTGTTTCATCCATGCTGTGCTCATGGTTACTTGGACGCCAGCCTCTCACTCCATAATATCACATATATAGCCCCTACCTGTACTGATAGTAAGACTACACAGTTACTTGACACTGTGTTTCATCCATGTTGTGCTCATGGTTACTTGGACGCCAGCCTCTCACTCCATAATATCACATATATAGCCCCTTCCTGTACTGATAGTAAGACTACACAGTTACTTGACACTGTGTTTCATCCATGCTGTGCTTATGGTTACTTGGACGCCAGCCTCTCACTCCATAATATCACATATATAGCCCCTACCTGTACTGATAGTAAGACTACATAGTTACTTGACACTGTGTTTCATCCATGCTGTGCTCATGGTTACTTGGACGCCAGCCTCTCACTCCATAATATCACATATATAGCCCCTACCTGTACTGATAGTAAGACTACACAGTTACTTGACACTGTGTTTCATCCATGCTGTGCTCATGGTTACTTGGACGCCAGCCTCTCACTCCATAATATCACATATATAGCCCCTACCTGTACTGATAGTAAGACTACACAGTTACTTGACACTGTGTTTCATCCATGCTGTGCTCATGGTTACTTGGACGCCAGCCTCTCACTCCATAATATCACATATATAGCCCCTACCTGTACTGATAGTAAGACTACACAGTTACTTGACACTGTGTTTCATCCATGCTGTGCTCATGGTTACTTGGACGCCAGCCTCTCACTCCATAATATCACATATATAGCCCCTACCTGTACTGATAGTAAGACTACACAGTTACTCGACACTGTGTTTCATCCATGCTGTGCTCATGGTTACTTGGACGCCAGCCTCTCACTCCATAATATCACATATATAGCCCCTACCTGTACTGATAGTAAGACTACACAGTTACTTGACACTGTGTTTCATCCATGCTGTGCTCATGGTTACTTGGACGCCAGCCTCTCACTCCATAATATCACATATATAGCCCCTACCTGTACTGATAGTAAGACTACACAGTTACTTGACACTGTGTTTCATCCATGCTGTGCTCATGGTTACTTGGACGCCAGCCTCTCACTCCATAATATCACATATATTGCCCCTACCTGTACTGATAGTAAGACTACACAGTTACTTGACACTGTGTTTCATCCATGCTGTGCTCATGGTTACTTGGACGCCAGCCTCTCACTCCATAATATCACATATATAGCCCCTACCTGTACTGATAGTAAGACTACACAGTTACTTGACACTGTGTTTCATCCATGCTGTGCTCATGGTTACTTGGACGCCAGCCTCTCACTCCATAATATCACATATATAGCCCCTACCTGTACTGATAGTAAGACTACACAGTTACTTGACATTGTGTTTCATCCATGCTGTGCTCATGGTTTCTTGGACGGCTCTTGGATGGCTCATGGTTTCCTCTCACTCCATAACCCCTTCGAATACATCTTGTCAAAAACAACTGTGAATGAAAGCGAACCAGTACCCAAACCGTACCATAACCGGAACCCGAATCCTAACCTGAACCAGAAACCAAATTCTCATTTTGCTAAAACCTGAACCTAAAAACTGAAGCGATATTTTTACTATCGCTTAAGATAAACCGAACCGAAACTAATTTCATTATAAATTAAAGGGGAGAAGCGAACAGGTCATACCCCTTATTTGTCAAAACGTGCGAATCTTTGGTCGGACTATCATGGGGGGGGGGGAGATTCCCTCAAAACCCCCCTGTAAGAATCCCTGACTCTTAAGTGTGTTACTTGTGATTCACGTCTTACAAAGCACATGCCTGCCTGACTTACTAGCGGGTTGATATCATAGTTCTCAACCAGCGACAAAAAGTGTAACTACTTCGGCTTTCTCGCTTGTAGCTGCATTTTAATCATAAACATTATTTTAATTCGTTTAATTTTCTACACTGTCAACATTCTTCAAATGAGTCTTAGCCATTGTTAGGTTATGTAACTTCACAAGTGTATACGAGTTTGCACGACCAAGAACCGGACATGCAAACATTTTCAGTGTAGCACCATGCAGACAAAAACTCAAGGTTAAATCAGAGTGTATTAAATATGAGATAATGATGGCAACACAATATGCATAGAGTGTTCTGATAAAAAGAGGACAGGCGGCAATGTTGATAGAGATAGCTGGTCTTTGAAGGAAAATGTTCTGATAATGATCAAATCTAGCTAATTGCCACAGGATATCACACGACAAGACAAAACAATACGAAGGTCTAACTTTTTTATAAAACGTTTTGATAACCCGTCACGTGGTTGTGAGAACTGATGACGTAACACGCAGACTGCATGACTCCATCTACTGTCAGTACTCGCTCTCTGTGACGATGTATCGAGTACTCGCTCTCTTGTGTGCGTTGTCGCGCAGCGGTGTCGCCGAGCTGTCTTCGGACCTGTTCGTGTTGCCCATCGTTCACTTCAATGACTTCCATGCGCGCTTCGAGGCCACGAGCTGGGACTCGGGCGCCTGTCAGAAGGATCACGGAGACGAGTGCGTGGGGGGATTCGCCCGCCTTTACACAGCCGTCATGAGGGAGATGCAGAGCCCCAACGCGATACTCCTCAATGCCGGGGACAACTTCCAGGGTACTCTGTGGTACTCGCTCTACAAGTGGCGCGTCATTGTCGAGTTCATGAACAAACTACCGCACGACGCAATGGTGAGTTATTGAGATGATCGTTCCCCTCTTACTGTCTCGCAGCGACCAAAATCTGATATAAAACTACCTTTTAGCAACCAATTTATAACTAGTGTTTGGCAATGTATAAGAGGCATTGTACTGAAGCAAGCTTACTCCCCCACCCGATGATTTATATTCTTATCTAATTACTATATAGGGCCAATTTGGTTTATTTGGTATCGAGCTAAGTTTGGCAATCATCAATCTCATCAATCTTTCTATTCAATTCGTATTTCAATTCGTATTTTACTGAAGGTTTTGAAGAGTAGTCATAACCTTGGCACACATCTCTCGATAGCCATGAATAATGTTTACCTGTAACGACACGCTTCTCTTTAGTCTGTACATCCCGTATTTGAATTGTATGACACTATGCAGCAGGTGGAAGCAATCGAAGCGAAGCACAAATAGCTATAGTCGACATAAGAATTCAAAATTCACAGCATAAGTTATATCAATAAGTAACAAGTGATGTTTCATACATGTATGTTCTTATTAATTCAGTCAGTTGGATTCTCCACGTTCTCGCCAACATAATACATACATCGAGGGTACGTCTTTTACAGGCGCGTTTGAACTCTTAACCAAGGGGGGGGGGGCGGGGGATGAATTCTGAGCGCGAATAACTCGCGGGGTCTAGGGCAGAGCCCCAGCCGCCGGAGGCCTTTTCGCCGAAGGCGAAATATTTTCTTGCCATATTAGTTATTTCTCGATTTGTAGGCTTAAATGGGGCCTTAACCCGCCTCTTCCCTAATTACGCCACTGACCTTCAAGCACCCATTCGCTTTTATTTTGTAATGCTACAAAGTGCAAACAAAGGCAGAGGAAATGTATCTTGTGACGAAGATCTTGGCTTTCTTCGGGGCGTGGGGCCCTCTGTGTTTCTGCAATTATTATTCACTGGTGAAATATGACATTTAGTTGGTGAATGTTTACCCGGGTATCCGTGTGGTATTGTATGTCGGGATGTGCCTAACACGCTAAATTGGGTAGGTCACAGGAAAAAGTGGGGGGGGGAAATATCCCCTCCATCCACCCCCCCCCCCCCCCCGCCTTCCTTCGCGCCTGCTTCTTTATCAACACCTATTTCGGTACGTTCGTAAGTTCCTGGTTGTGTTGTGTGATATATAGCTAGTACGCTGTGTTTGTATCCTTATCGAATTGACTAACTTATTCAAACTTTTACAACCAGCGATCTGACCGAAGAGGCGAGTTTATATCACCAAGTAAGTGTACGTGCCGAATTTTCAATTAACTTCAGTGATTCTCGTATTTTGTGATTAACATGACTGATGTGTGTTACTTTACATTGTGCTACCTCATACTTTCTTTCCATGTTTTGTGTTATGAGTTTTGTGTTAATCTTATCGCAGCAGTGTTTAAATAATCCTTTGGTTTACGCGTGTGCTGATAAAGTAGCTGCAATAAAAACTTCTTATTGCAATGACAGTTAGAAGATTTAATGATAATGCAATTAGGCCTTGTTATGAGATTAGGGAAGAAGTAAACACGCATGTATGACTCCTATGGATAACAATAAACTACGAAATATTAACACAACATACTCTCTCACATACATATGTGTAAGTCTGTCTTACCCGTCGTGAAAATGTGGTATTGACCCGACTATCCGTATAAGCCATAGGTATTTTACCCATGCAATCTTACCTTTTTACTGAAGACGAGGTGCCGCTCATAGTCATGTGTGACCAAAGCAACGTGGCTACAGTAGGCATCTGCTCACAGTATGCACGTTATATCAAGCTCTAAGACAACAGACGGACCTGCCACTACTTTTAGAAGAAATTTTAGATAGAGACAACTCTGAGAATTTTTTTTACAATCCCTATAGTACAAAGGGCACTCTTCAACAAACTGTAAACTTAAAAATACCTTTTCTGTAAGTTCTGGACTGTTTTAGAGGATGTTTTTTGTTATTACTGTTTTAGAGGATGTTTTTTGTTATAATAAGTTAATAACGTATTCGCGTAAGTCTCGTTTTGGCGCAAATAACCAAGATGTTGACGCGCCGTTAAACACCCAACAATTCATTCATTCATTCAGTGTAACGGCGCTGGAGCAACAAGGCCGTTAGCAACACTTTTATATTTATCTCTTAGATTGAACAATGACGATAGTTTTGAGAACTTTTCGCCAGAAAGTTTGTGGACATGGACGCGCTCGCTTATCAACGCGTCACACAGAGTGTTTTCCTAATATATTTACAATCTTAAGGTGTCACTACAGCAAGGACTAGGGCCCGCTAGAGGGGTAAGGGGAAAAGTAGCATAGTTTGCGTTAGTTCATAATAAAATAGTCATAACTTCGGCAATAATAATCGTACGAAAACGATTTAAGACTTTTTGAAAACCCCAAAGACTCCGCTTTAATATTAAAACTTGTTTGTTATTATTGTTTAAAGCAGGACTACAATAATTGTATTTTAATAAAGATCTGCAAAATTGACTTTTTCCAGGTTATTACGTGCAAATATTACTTCAGAAATTCCGATAGAACGTTTTTGAATAAAACACGCACTCCTTAGAGGATGTTTTTTGTTATTACTGTTTTAGAGGATGTTTTTTGTTATAATAAGTTAATAACGTATTCGCGTAAGTCTCGTTTTGGCGCAAATAACCAAGATGTTGACGCGCCGTTAAACACCCAACAATTCATTCATTTATTCATTCATTCATTCAGTGTAACGGCGCTGGAGCAACAAGGCCGTTAGCAACACTTTTATATTTATCTCTTAGATTGAACAATGACGATAGTTTTGAGAACTTTTCGCCAGAAAGTTTGTGGACATGGACGCGCTCGCTTATCAACGCGTCAACACAAGTCAACTTATTGAAGTACGTGGAACAGTGTTGTAATAATAATTGGACGGATGAATGTTGAATACATTTAGATATAAGCATAATACAAATATGTACCTAGTTTTATAATGATTACATTATGCAGGACCGCAACTAGGGTATAAAAATCACCCGGGTATTATCGGGCAAAGTATAATGGGGGGGGGGGGGAGGCCCCTCAGACAATGTGGGTCGCGGCGCACAGTCCCGGCAATTTTTTCGATTCTTATAGTGTGATTCGAGTGTTTAAGCGAGTTTTAGGCATTATTTGTATAACATTTGTTACTGGTGACCGGTGTGACATTAACGGTGGTATTAGCAACACAATCTTTAGCACTAGCATTAGCACTAGCATTAGCACTCCCAATCTTTTACCCGGGTTACCAACCCCTAGTTACGGCCATGACCATATGTAATACATATTTATATGTATAATGTCTTTCAAAAGGTACGATGGAAAAGAAGGCTCCACTGGCCTTAATACCACTATTAATAAAGTCGAATCAATCAATCAATCAACCAATCAATCAATCTCTCGTACACTTTTGTCTTCAAAATATCGGTTAATATTATTACTTATTGTAATAAAAGTTATTATAATACATTCTAATAATTATTATTAAATATATTATTATTATTATCATCATTGTCGATCGATAAGTAAATATAACATAACACCACGCTACATAACACCACGGTACATAACACCACGCTACATAACACCACGCTACATAACACCACGCTACATAACACCACGCTACATAACATCACGCTTCATTACACCACGCTACATAACACCACGCTACATAACACCACGCTACATAACACCACGCTACATAACACCACGCTACATAACACCACGCTACATAACACCACGCTACATAACACCACGCTACATAACACCACGCTACATAACACCACGCTACATAACACCACGCTACATAACACCACGCTACATAACACCACGCTACATAACACCACGCTACATAACACCACGCTACATAACACCACGCTACATAACACCACGCTACATAACACCACGCTACATAACATCACGCTTCATTACACCACGCTACATAACACCACGCTACATAACATCACGCTACATTACACCACGCTACATAACACCACGCTACATAACACCACGCTACATAACACCACGCTACATAACACCACGTTACATAACACCACGCTACATAACACCACGCTACATAACACCACGCTACATAACACCACGCTACATAACACCACGCTACATAACACCACGCTACATTACACCACGCTACGTAACACCACGCTACATTACACCACGCTACATAACACCACGCTACATAACACCACGCTACATAACACCACGCTACATAACACCATGCTACATAACACCACGCTACATAACACCACGCTACATAACACCACGCTACAAAAGTAAGCAACGTTTTTTTTTTTATATATATATATATACATAAACTTGCAGTGTTTCAATCAATCCACTTAGCAAAATTTTTACAGGTGATATCAAGTGTAATTATTGGTTTTGTTTGGCTATATATTCATGCGATAAAAACATTCATTTAATAAGCACAACAGTATATTATTATGCAATATCTGTATTTTCCCGAGTTAACGTGTGGTGATACCTACGTCTAGTACCAAGCAAATCCGCTAGTTAGGCGCCACTGGTCAAAATTACGCGGGGTTTGAATTTGGATGCCGGCAACTTATCAGACGTCTATGAATGGAAGACGTCTTCTGTCCATGGGCACAGAGGAATGCGGGCGGAAGGCTGGGGTCGGTTATCGCTCCAAAGTGGCCGACGACTGCGTGGTCTCAGATAACAGGAAAGTGTGTTCAGCTTGATATGACAATTCACACAATGAAGCAAGAACGCATTTTATTTATAGCTGCACTGCTAATTACGCTACAACTTCCATTCAAATTGCATTGTTATTACAAAAGTGTTCTTTAAATTAGAATGTGCATTTTAATTTTTTTATCATTTCACGACAGAAAGTAGTTTTCTTGACTAGCGTAAGCGTCCCCCCCCCTCGGTGTCAGTTATCTTATCGCTACAAAGTGGTCGGTCGACTGCAAGGTCTCGGATAACAGGGATTTTGTCCTCGTCTCCCTTCATCTCGCATTGAACATTTCGAGTGTTTTGGTTTTGTTTTCTGTTGACTCAAATCATTACATAGTTTTTTTCTGATCAAGTACTGTTTTTTTTTTTTTTTTAATAAAGCAATATGCTTGGGTCTGTACTCTTCGTTAGACTATTAGCTAGGTTGTAGCTTTGGAAAAATCCGTCTATCTCGTTTCTAATTTCCCCCATAACTGGCCAAACTTTGGTCTAATTATGGTTAAAAATATATTTTAATTCATATTTTTGTGAGTTTTTTTATCGGAACGGAATTGTTTTTTTTTATATCCACAGAGTAAAAATTTGAGAATGTTGCTTTGTTAAACTGTGCACCTGCATTGGCGGTGAAACGCCCGCAAATGTGGGTCTGGTAAATGCTCTTCAGTTGGACTGTGTTTTTGTAGATTTGAAGCTCAATGAAAATTGAAAACACTCCTAGCTGTGCTCCTAGTGTCCTGTGTCTTACGAGGAACATCCGTACCAAAACAAAGTTGAGATTTGTCTTAGACCAATGTTGTAGCGTTCTAGATTACAGAGCAACGGGTACATGACGGGGGGGGGGGGGTATGACGGGTTATGTACGTATGGCTTTTATGTTATAGACTTATAAGCCTACTGTGGTTTCTTTTGTGTTTAGTGATTTTTTTGTAGATATTAATTTGTTTGCGTTGTGTTATTACGTTGTGTCTATAGGTTGCCTATTACACAGTTTACTTCATACCCGTATTCAATAACTAAAAATGTGAAAGTAACGAATTATTGGGAATCATTGTCAGTTGCATTTCACAATTGTACTTGGGTCCATGGATAACCACACGCACACCTGTTGGCGACGCTGTCACTAGTGAAGAGTGCGTATTTTTTATACCTAATCCCATGTTATATAATATATAGCTTCATTTAGCTACAAAACCAGTGTACTGTTTAATTGTATGTATATGGAGCAATCGTCATAAGTTTTCCCCGACTGGGATCGAACCAGCGCACTCCGACATAACGTACCAATGCTCTGGCATAAGAGCTCATCTAATTGCTGAACGTAGCAATTTACACATTTATGGTTCTTGTGGCCCACGATTATTTCAGATCGTAAGATCATAATTAGACCGCCAAGCTGGCGTACACGGGTTCCATTCTAGTTCGGGGCAAATATCATTCATTACTCATTAGTCTCTTGTTACAATCGTACAGTAAATTAGAAGTAATTCAACGGCAACTTTGAACACGGTCCTGTATTATTTATCATCTAAGATTGTATAAAGCAATTCAGATTTCCAGTTTGTTTTCTTTAGTCTTTAAACAAGTGTAGCTCGGTCAGTTTTTACAATAGAATCGAGATTCGAAATTTGGTATCCATAAAATAATGAAAATAAACACATACAATCACTATAAATTTGAATATTCTGTTAATTCATCAGTCGATAAATTGTATTGGCGGTCATTTCTGGTGTGTTGTGATGTCAGCCGTCGACCTACGAGTGTGATAAGATATGTTCTGAAATATGATCCGACGCAGGTGCAGAACGAAAGATAACAGCGGACTCGAGTTGTGGAGAGGGTAACACACACACAAGCCTGATAAGACCAAGCCCGTCTATTATTTTGTTCCCATAAATCACAATAAAAATTAGTATTTGATACAAATATAAGTGGATATACATTCGATAGATAGCCTACGAAGATTTCAGTCAGGATATTTTTTATAGTGGTAACATGTATTTCTACGCACTGCTGTTGCGTCAAACTTGAATGGATTATGCAAATATTACAGGTACATTGGAGTGAATTACCAATTATAAAAGGTTTTTATATTATTATTATTATTATTATTATTATTATTATTATTATTATTATTATTATTATTATTATTATTATTATTATTATTATTATTATATACAATATCTTTTGTGCTATATGTAACGTTGTACTTGTGAATGTCATTTGGCGTTGTAATAAATAAATAAATAAATAAATAAATAAATAAATAAATAAATAAATAAATAAATAAATAAATAAATAAATAAATAAATAAATAAATAAATAAATAAATAAATAAAAGCAATAAACATACCAATAACAAGTGATCACGAAACCATCTTATCACATATTGCTAATTAACCCATATTTAATATTAGTATGTGACATACAAACAACGAATTTTCGTCCTCGCATAAATTATTAGGTCTGGTTGCTTATGCAGCTTCCCAAAACACATTCATGGATTCTCATCTCAGTAGGCCTACTGGTGATACGCGGTTGAGAGTCTGTCTCAAATGGTGTAAATTGATAATCTTTACAAACTACAAAGTGTATCGTAGATATCTTGTAGATTAGGCCGATATTAACACAAGTGAAATTTCGAAATAATTGTAAGCGTAGGTGCAGGCGAGCATCGTTGAGCTGCATTTCAGTATCGAACTATCCATGCGGTACGACCACATAATTATAGTGTAATTAGGTATGTGACAGGTGACAAGCTTTAATCTGTTCCAAAGTTGCATTTTGTGCTTCCCGCGAATGAATAGTCAACTTACTACCGAGTTCCAAACACTGCCACTCTAAGCGCTCCTTGTCGAACAAAATAATTCTTAAAACTTTAAAAACTAATTTAATTGATAGTTTGAGAACGGTGTAAGATATCTTAAAAATTTAAAAAGCATTCAAGTTCTAGAACCAAATGCAAGGTCTAACCGTCGGTCTTTTGTTAATATCATATCATATTCACAAACAATAGATAATTTAATTCAGTTTCATTAATTATTTTTTTCATTGAAGTCGAGTTTGAAAATTGAAAATATACCTGCGGTTAGACCTCACAATTTATGCGTTTTATGCAAAAACGTTTGAATTTCGTTGCTGGATTAATATTTGGTCTAAATATCGATCTAGAACTCAATTTTACAGATGTTAATTAAAAGAGCATTAACATTATGTAATTATAAACATTAGTAATCAATTTATAGATACAATTGAAGCTGATGATTTAAGCTTTTTAAAAAGTCCACGATCACCTTCATAGCTTTATTAGTTCCGAAGATATGGATACTTTACTCCAATGTACGGCAAACTATGTTGCATTCCCCCTTACCCCTCTAGCGGGCCCTAGTGCTAGCGATATCCTAACCTTAAATACCATTCCTGATTTCGGGTGGCGGAAGCTTTCTTTAGCAGCCCAGTCAGGCCAGCTGGAACTTCAACTCTCGTGGGCTCACGTAATCGCAAGTACTTCGACTGATCTCCAACAGATCGCAACACACTTCACTTATAAATCCGTGCTGCGTTGCTCAGAACGCAAATTCGCGTTGTAAACATTTTACATTCATTTGTGAATGTTTTTCATTCAAAGAGGGGCGTACTGAAATTTGTGTAGACACGATCGCCCACAGCGCCGCTGACATACGGCCTCCCTATGGGGTAGGCAAACGTTGACTACATGCGACTTTTCTAGCACATATAGATGGCAGCACTGACATCCACTATGGCCGCTCGATCAGGGATAGGTGCGACTTGTTTATTAATACTGTTTGCTCGGTCGTTTTCAAGTAAGGCTCAATAATATATACTGATGTTTAATATTAGGTAGCCTTTGCAGTGACATTGGCTATCTATAATATCACACACTTCATCGGAAGCACGTGGTTCCCACACACTAACCAGTTATCTACTGAACGAGGAAAGTTACTGCAGGGTCTGATAGCGATCTATATTATCAAACTATTCACTTCATCGGAAGCACGTGGTTCCCACACACTAGACAGTTATCTACTGAACGAGGAAAGTTACTGCAGGGTCTGATCGCGATAGATATTATCACACTATTCACTTCATCGGAAGCACGTGGTTCCCACACACTGTCCAGTTATCTACTGAACGAGGGAAGTTACTGCGGGGTCTGATCGCGATGGATATTATCACACTATTCACTTCATCGGAAGCACGTGGTTCCCACTCACTGTCCAGTTATCTATTGAACGAGGAAAGTTACTGCAGGGTCTGATCGCGATAGATATTATCACACTATTCACTTCATCGGAAGCACGTGGTTCCCACTCACTGTCCAGTTATCTATTGAACGAGGAAAGTTACTGCGGGGTCTGATCGCGATGGATATTATCACACTATTCACTTCATCGGAAGCACGTGGTTCCCACTCACTGTCCAGTTATCTATTGAACGAGGAAAGTTACTGCGGGGTCTGATCGCGATAGATATTATCACACTATTCACTTCATTGGAAGCACGTGGTTCCCACTCACTGTCCAGTTATCTACTGAACGAGGGAAGTTACTGCGGGGTCTGATCGCGATAGATATTATCACACTATTCACTTCATCGGAAGCACGTGGTTCCCACACACTGTCCAGTTATCTACTGAACGAGGGAAGTTACTGCGGGGTCTGATCGCGATAGATATTATCACACTATTCACTTCATCGGAAACACGTGGTTCCCACACACTGTCCAGTTATCTACTGAACGAGGGAAGTTACTGCGGGGTCTGATCGCGATAGATATTATCACACTATTCACTTCATCGGAAGCACGTGGTTCCCACTCACTGTCCAGTTATCTACTGAACGAGGAAAGTTACTGCAGGGTCTGATCGCGATACATATTATAACACTATTCACTTCATCGGAAGCACGTGGTTCCCACACACTCTCCAGTTATCAACTGAACGAGGAAAGTTACTGTAGGGCCTGATTGCGAAAGATATTATCACACTAATCACATCATCGGAAGCACGTGGTTCCCACTCACTATCCAGATATCTACTGAACGAGGAAAGTTACTGCAGGGTCTGATCGCGATAGATATTATTACACTATTCACTTCATCGGAAGCACGTAGTTCCCACTCACTGTCCAGTTTTCTACTGAACGAAAAAAGTTACTGCAGGGTCTGATCGCGATAGATATTATTACACTATTCACTTCATCGGAAGCACGTAGTTCCCACTCACTGTCCAGTTATCTACTGAACGAGGAAAGTTACTGCAGTGTCTGATCGCGATAGATTTATCACACTATTCACTTCATCGGAAGCACGTGGTTCCCATACACTATCCATTTATCTACTGAACGAGGAAAATTACTGCAGGGTCTGATCGCGATGGATATTTTCACACTATTCACTTCATCGGAAGCACGTGGTTCCCACTCACTGTCCAGTTATCTACTGAACGAGGAAAGTTACTGCGGGGTCTGATCGCGATAGATATTATCAAACTATTCACTTCATCGGAAGCACGTGGTTCCCACACACTAGACAGTTATCTACTGAACGAGGATAGTTATTGCGGAGTCTGATCGCGATGGATATTATCACACTATTCACTTCATCGGAAGCACGTGGTTCCCACTCACTGTCCAGTTATCTACTGAACGAGGAAAGTTACTGCAGGGTCTGATCGCGATAGATATTATCACACTATTTACTTCATCGGAAGCACGTGGTTCCCACACACTGTCCAGTTATCTACTGAACGAGGAAAGTTACTGCAGGGTCTGATCGCGATAGATATTATCACACTATTCACTTCATCGGAAGCACGTGGTTCCCACACACTAGACAGTTATCTACTGAACGAGGAAAGTTACTGCAGGGTCTGATCGCGATAGATATTATCACACTATTCACTTCATCGGAAGCACGTGGTTCCCACACACTAGACAGTTATCTACTGAACGAGGAAAGTTACTGCAGGGTCTGATCGCGATACATATTATCACACTATTCACTTCATCGGAAGCACGTGGTTCCCACACACTAGACAGTTATCTACTGAACGAGGAAAGTTACTGCAGGGTCTGATCGCGATAGATATTATCACACTATTCACTTCATCGGAAGCACGTGGTTCCCACTCACTGTCCAGTTATCAACTGAACGAGGAAAGTTACTGCAGGGTCTGATCGCGATAGATATTATCACACTATTCACTTCATCGGAAGCACGTGGTTCCCACTCACTGTCCAGTTATCAACTGAACGAGGAAAGTTACTGCAGGGTCTGATCGCGATAGATATTACCATCTATTCACTTCATCGGAAGCACGTGGTTCCCACTCACTGTCCAGTTATCAACTGAACGAGGAAAGTTACTGCAGGGTCTGATCGCGATAGATATTATCACACTATTCACTTCATCGGAAGCACGTGGTTCCCACTCACTGTCCAGTTATCAACTGAACGAGGAAAGTTACTGCAGGGTCTGATCGCGATAGATATTATCACACTATTCACTTCATCGGAAGCACGTGGTTCCCACTCACTGTCCAGTTATCTACTGAACGAGGATAGTTATTGCGGAGTCTGATCGCGATGGATATTATCACACTATTCACTTCATCGGAAGCACGTGGTTCCCACTCACTGTCCAGTTATCAACTGAACGAGGAAAGTTATTGCGGAGTCTGATCGCGATGGATATTATCACACTATTCACTTCATCGGAAGCACGTGGTTCCCACTCACTGTCCAGTTATCTACTGAACGAGGATAGTTATTGCGGAGTCTGATCGCGATGGATATTATCACACTATTCACTTCATCGGAAGCACGTGGTTCCCACTCACTGTCCAGTTATCAACTGAACGAGGAAAGTTACTGCAGGGTCTGATCGCGATGGATATTATCACACTATTCACTTCATCGGAAGCACGTGGTTCCCACTCACTGTCCAGTTATCTACTGAACGAGGATAGTTATTGCGGAGTCTGATCGCGATGGATATTATCACACTTTTCACTTCATCGGAAGCACGTGGTTCCCACACACTGTCCAGTTATCTACTGAACGAGGATAGGTATTGCGGAGTCTGATCGCGATGGATATTATCACACTATTCACTTCATCGGAAGCACGTGGTTCCCACACACTGTCCAGTTATCTACTGAACGAGGATAGTTATTGCGGAGTCTGATCGCGATGGATATTATCACACTATTCACTTCATCGGAAGCACGTGGTTCCCACACACTGCCCAGTTATCTACTGAACGAGGAAAGTTATTGCGGAGTCTGATCGCGATGGATATTATCACACTATTTACTTCATCGGAAGCACGTGGTTCCCACACACAAGACAGTTCTACTGAACGAGGAAAGTTACTGCAGGGTCTGATCGCGATAGATATTATCACACTATTCACTTCATCGGAAGCACGTGGTTCCCACTCACTGTCCAGTTATCAACTGAACGAGGAAAGTTACTGCAGGGTCTGATCGCGATAGATATTATCACACTATTCACTTCATCGGAAGCACGTGGTTCCCACTCACTGTCCAGTTATCAACTGAACGAGGAAAGTTACTGCAGGGTCTGATCGCGATAGATATTACCATCTATTCACTTCATCGGAAGCACGTGGTTCCCACTCACTGTCCAGTTATCAACTGAACGAGGAAAGTTACTGCAGGGTCTGATCGCGATAGATATTATCACACTATTCACTTCATCGGAAGCACGTGGTTCCCACTCACTGTCCAGTTATCAACTGAACGAGGAAAGTTACTGCAGGGTCTGATCGCGATAGATATTATCACACTATTCACTTCATCGGAAGCACGTGGTTCCCACTCACTGTCCAGTTATCAACTGAACGAGGAAAGTTACTGCAGGGTCTGATCGCGATAGATATTATCACACTATTCACTTCATCGGAAGCACGTGGTTCCCACTCACTGTCCAGTTATCAACTGAACGAGGAAAGTTACTGCAGGGTCTGATCGCGATAGATATTATCACACTATTCACTTCATCGGAAGCACGTGGTTCCCACACACGGTCCAGTTATCTACTGAACGAGGAAAGTTACTGCGGGGTCTGATAGCGATAGATATTATCACACTACTCACTTCATCGGAAGCACGTGGTTCCCACTCACTGTCCAGTTATCTACTGAACGAGGAAAGTTACTGCGGGGTCTGATAGCGATAGGTATTATCACACTAATCACATCATCGGAAGCACGTGGTTCCCACACACTGCCCAGTTATCTACTGAACGAGGATAGTTATTGCGGAGTCTGATCGCGATGGATATTATCACACTATTTACTTCATCGGAAGCACGTGGTTCCCACACACTGCCCAGTTATCTACTGAACGAGGATAGTTATTGCGGAGTCTGATCGCGATGGATATTATCACACTATTTACTTCATCGGAAGCACGTGGTTCCCACACACAAGACAGTTCTACTGAACGAGGAAAGTTACTGCAGGGTCTGATCGCGATAGATATTATCACACTATTCACTTCATCGGAAGCACGTGGTTCCCACTCACTGTCCAGTTATCTACAGAACGAGGAAAGTTACTGCAGGGTCTGATCGCGATAGATATTATCACACTACTCACTTCATCGGAAGCACGTGGTTCCCACTCACTGTCCAGTTATCTACTGAACGAGGAAAGTTACTGCGGGGTCTGATAGCGATAGATATTATCACACTACTCACTTCATCGGAAGCACGTGGTTCCCACTCACTGTCCAGTTATCTACAGAACGAGGAAAGTTACTGCAGTGTCTGATCGCGGTAGATATTATCACACTATTCACTTCATCGGAAGCACGTGGTTCCCACACACGGTCCAGTTATCTACTGAACGTAGAATGTGTGACTTAGTATCTCTTATCTCGTTTGGCGGGGACAGATCGCGAACTAGATGCTCAGTGATCATTGCTCGCAATTACGTGAACTCACATTGAGCGAGAAATCCACAGGAGTTGCTGCCGAACCCTGTAGATTTTGTTTTTATTTCCTCCGCTTTGGCCTACCTTACGTTTTAAAAATAATAATTTCAAACTTAGCATAAATCTTTATTCTTTTTAAGATGAGCTACTGTGTAAAATATTTTTTTTTTGTCACTTCTTGTCATTTTGTCACTTATGCCACTTTTTTTACATCCGCTGTTCGCCTTACCAAAGATTATTGTCCTTACCATCGTGAATGTATGAAGAGTCCAAGACCACTGAATGCCATAACCATCCCCATAGAAAGAAAATATAATATGTTTGTGACTCTCTCCCTGAAGAGGCACCTTATCACGTTTCCTTGCACACAATAGTCACTTGTCAAAAAACGTCAATAATATAGCTATGTATAGGCCTATACAAATATATAAAACACTTTGGGAAATAGGCCCACAATATTTGATTTTGTATGAATTTGTAGTAAATAAATAAATAGAGCGGTACATGTATTATCTACAATTATTTGACATCAAAAGGCAACATTCAATGGCCCCTCCCCCCCCCCCCCCCACACCCGTGACGTATCCGTCCCTTCGCATCCGGTTGTAATATAATAACAATAGTTTGTAATTTGAGCACTGTGTTTTGAGTGTAGACCATCCCCCCCCAAAGAGACTGGTGACAGTGACTCGCACTATTAAAACACGTGACTCGATCTGATTTTTCAGGGCCTCGGTAACCACGAGTTTGATGACAAGATTGCCGGCGTGGTAGATTACCTCGATAACCTCAACTGTCCTGTACTGGCAGCCAACATAGATGACTCATTGGAGCCCCGGTTCCAAAACAAAGTCAAACCGTCAATAGTCATCGAAAGGGGAGGTCGGAAGATTGGAATCATTGGATACATGCTAAGTACAACAAACGTGAGTAGACATTGAGTTGTGGAGAATAATCCAAGTAGTTCATAAACGCCACGAAACAGAAAAACCTAACGCATTATCTTCTTCCGTTTTCTGGTAAACTTGTGCCGGTACAACAACAAACAAAACGAGTAACAAATACACTATTTTGGTAATGTTATGTACTTTTTTTTAATTATTCCAAAGCATTTGGGGTTAGTTGCCGTGGTAAAAACAAGTAATGACAAGATCTCAGTTAACTTACATTATAAATCTACCCCTTATTATGTGAAAGTGCTCCATTGTATAAACAATTGAACCAGTTTTAATCATTTTTGATAATATTGTTCATCGTGACCATCTTCTACTTAACTTTGTTGTCTTCCTTCTTCTTCTATTTAACTTCTTTCTCAATTATCATTGTTGTGATTATTCTTTGTGTTTTTTGTTCTCTTGTTTTTCATAACTTTTGGCATGTTCTTGTGACTATTTTGATATTAGATATAAATTAATTAACTAACGGCTACATCGTTATCTTCTTTTCGTCTGATATACATTGGTCCTCCTGGCCGGATAATGCTATCGTGCTGAAAGCAACGCACTATTCTTTTTTGTTGTAAGATGCGGATGAAGTGTTATATGGAGTCCAATGAGAATGAGAATGAGATGTTGAATGAGATTGGATGTAGTTGTGGACGATGAGGTGAATAGTTCCCACTTGTTAGCTCGAGACAGTCATGTTAACTATGGAAAGTGGACTGTATTATGTATTGTTTAGTACTTACGTAATTCATAGAACTAGAGGCAAAATGATGATGAACCAATTACATATCCGGCCCGGAGATTGACCGATTCCGTTTATTAGATGTTGATAATCGGGCAGTTCTCCCTATAAATTGTAACAGGGATCGTTTACCCCCGAGCTGGATAACCCCCCGGTAAACCAGCCCTAGGGCACAAATACCCCCCGGTAAACCACCTCTAGTGAACGATTAACCCCAGGGTAAACCTACCCTAGTGTACAAGTACCCCTTCAGAGCTGGTTTACCCTACCCTATAGCCCATAGGGGGTAAATGAGCCCTAGGGATGGTTGACCCCAGTCTTCTTTCTTAAACAACACATCCCAGGAGGGTACACGAGCCCTAGGGATGGTTTACCCTCAGTCTTCTTTCTTAAACAACACAGCACAGGAGGGTACACGAGCCCTAGGGATGGTTAATCCCCAGTCTTATTTCTTATGTAACACATCACAGGAGGGTACACGAGCCCTAGGGATGGTTGACCCTCAATCTCCTTTCTTAAACAACATATACCAGTAGGGTACACTAGCCCTAGGGATGGTTGACCCCCCGTCTTATTTCTTAAACAACACATCCCAGGAGGGTACACGAGCCCTAGGAATGGTTGACCCCCAATCTTATTTCTTAAACAAAACGTACTAGTAGGGTACACGAGCCCTAGTGATGGTTGACCCCCAATCTTATTTCTTAAATCACACATCCCAGGAGGGTACACGAGCTCTAGGGATGGTTGACCACCAGTCTTATATCTTTAATAGCATGTACCAGTAGGGTACACGAGCCCGAGGGATGGTTGACCCCCAGTCTTATTTCTTAAACAACACGTACCAGTAGGGTACACGAGCCCTAGGGATGGTTGACCCCCAATCTTATTTCTTAAATAACACATCCCAGGAGGGTACATGAGCCCTAGGGATGGTTGACCCCCAGTCTTATATCTTTAATAATATGTACCAGTAGGGTACACGAGCCCTAGAGATGGTTGACCCCAATCTTATTTCCTAAACAAGACGTACCAGTAGGGTACACGAGCCCTAATGATGGTTGACCCCCAATCTTATTTCTTAAATTCACATCCCAGGAGGGTACACGAGCCCTAGGGATGGTTGACCCCCAGTCTTATTTCTTAAACAACACATCACGGGAGGGTACACGAGCCCTAGGGATGGTTTACCCCCAATCCTTTTTCTTTAATAACACATCCCAGGAGGGTACACGAGCCCTAGGGATGGTTGACCCCCAGTCTTATATCTTTAATAACATTTACCAGTAGGGTACACGAGCCCTAGGGATGGTGGACCCTAAGTCTTATTTCTTGAACAACACATCCCAGGAGGGTACACGAGCCCTAGGGATAGTTGACCCACGGTCTTATTTCTTTAACACATCCCATCCCTAGGGCTCGTGTACCCTCCTAAGATGTGTTGAATAAGAAATAAGACTTAGGGTCAACCATCCCTAGAACTCGTGTACCCTCCTGTGATGTGTTGTTTAAGAAATAAGACTGGGGGTCAACCATCCCTAGGGCTAGTGTACCCTCCTGGGATGTGTTGTTTAAGAAATAAGACTGGGGGTCAACCATCCCTAGGGCTCGTGTACCCTCCTGGGATGTGTTGTTTAAGAAATAAGACTTGGGGTCAACCATCCCTAGGGCTCGTGCACCCTCCTGTGATGTGTTGTTTAAGAAATGAGACTGGGGGTAAACCATCCCTAGGGCTCGTGTACCCTCCTGGGATGTGTTGTTTAAGAAATAAGACTGGGGGTCAACCATCCCTAGGGCTTGTGTACCCTCCTGTGATGTGTTGTTTAAGAAAAATACTGGGGGTAAACCATCCCTAGGGCTCGTGTACCCTCCTGGGATGTGTTGTTTAAGAAATAAGATTGGGGGTCAACCATCCCTAGGGCTAGTGTACCCTTCTGGAATGTGTTGTTTAAGAAAAAGACTGGGGGTCAACCATCCCTAGGGCTCGTGTACCCTCCTGGGATGTGTTGTTTAAGAAATAAGATTGGGGGTCAACCATCCCTAGGGCTAGTGTACCCTCCTGGGATGTGTTGTTTAAGAAAAAGACTGGGGGTAAACCATCCCTAGGGCTCGTGTGTCCCCCTCTGCTTCTATTGGGGGTAATTGATCTCTGGTGGGGGTATTTGTACCCTAGAGCTGGTTTACCCGGAGGCTAATTGTACACTAGAGTTTGTTTCCCGGGTGGTAGACGTACCCTAGAGCTGGTTTACCGGGGGGTATGTGAGCTCGGGGGTAAGCGATCCCTGGGACACCGGATTATTTTTCGGTCAATGCTCAGAGATCTGTGGAGCTAATCATTCTTTTATGCCCATCGTTATCATCGTTCGCCTTTCTAGCTGCTTATCGTCGCTTCGTGGGCCGTCGTGGACATCCCACCATTATATTCAGTGATAACGGCACAAACTTTATTGGCGCCATCAACGAAATTAATCGTCTTGGTCAACTACTCGTTTCTGATGTACATCGGATTACAATCACTGAAATGGCTTCTAGCTGCAACACAGAATGGCGTTTCATTCCACGTTCATCGCCCCATTTTGGCGTCCTTTGGGAGGCCGGAGTTAAGTCTGCCAAGCAGCTTCTTCGGCGCGTTGTTGGTGAACAAGTGCTCACCTTTGAGGAGCTTAATACAGTCCTCGTACAAGTCGAGGCTGTTCTCAACTCTCGCCCCTTGTACGCCCTGTCCTCTGACCCAGCTGACGTCGCCTACCTATCCCCAGGTCATTTCCTGGTATTCCGTCCACTGACTGCGGCTCCTGATGAGCTGCGCTATACCAACCGCACATCCTGCTTATGTCGTTGGCATTTGATGCAAAAGATTGTCCGTGACTTTTGGAAGCGATGGCAAGTGGAGTATCTCCACACACAGCAGCAACGCTACAAATGGACATCGCCAGCCAACCCCATCCTTCCTGGCACAGTTGTCATCGTTGCGGAAGACAATCTCCCACCTCTGCATTGGACTATGGGCCGTATCACCTCCGTACAACCTGGTGAAGACGGCGTCACGAGGGTCGCAGAAGTTGTCACTGCCCGTGGAGTCATCACTCGCCCAGTTGTCAAACTCTGTCCTCTACCCACTCAATGAAGCAAGGTCTACTGGATTTACTCCTAGCGGAGTAATTGCGAAGCGCGCGCTGCGCGCGCGCTACAAGCGATCTAGTAGACCTTGTCAATGAAGCAGAGCATTCAAAGGGGCCGGAATGTTCAATCGCGACCATCTTCTACTTAACTTCTTTGTCTTCCTTCTTCTTCTATTTAACTTCTATATCAATTATCATTGTTGTGTTTATTCTTTGTTGTTTTTTGTTCTCTTATTTTTCATAACTTTTTGCATGTTCTTGTGACTATTTTGATATTAGATATAAATTAATTAACTAACGGCTACATCTTCTTTTCGTCTGATATATAAATATATTTAACAATATTATCTGTTGTGACTCGTTAGTACCCGGTTTAGAAGCTTTACCGGCCGTGTACCTAAGGTGTCTACCGTATCTGCGATTGACTGTTGCCTTCTTCACTTAGATTCTCCCACACGGCTGGATGGTCGAGATACCCGGTTTCACCAACCCATTGACCTTAGTCACGTGTTATAAATTTTCTAAAATAATTGAATTTGACTGTTTAATTTCTCACTGTTCACACATTTTTATTTTAGCTACTATAAATCTTGTCGTGGCATGTCTTACAAGGCCACTGTCAAGCCAAGGCCTTCTGTCAAACCATCTAATTGTAATTTCCCGTAGCAAACTTTCCCATCGACAATTCATGTCACTCTTCATGACTAACTAGGTACTGCGTTTGGAATAGTTGCGATGGATTGTACGACTGCTGTAAATATGACACTTTCCCAGCGTTACCTGACTGAGAAACCAGGCAACCTTAGGCAAAATCTTCAGTTAGCTCCCCCCCCCCCCCCCCCCCCAAAAAAAAAACCATGTGTGGCTAGTCACAGTCAGAGTAGAGCTGGATCGAGTAGGTTTTACTCTGTGACTGTCAAGTAAGTCTTCAAGTTTTAGCTCTGAAGATGTACTGCAGTGTAAAAAGGTGCGCGCACAAAAAAGCTGGTACTGGTAACTGGCGCGGGAAAACAGGTTTTTTCCATTTAGGAAAACGGAACGCTGGCAAGTTGGAACCTGCTTCTATTGTGCATAGCTGCACTTGAAAGCATGGTAATATTTATGACGTAGCTCAGCGCTCGCAACCAGCGCAGGTAGACAGCGCAGGTAACCAGCCTTCTTTGTGCGCGCACCCTAATCTGCCCGAAACGTCAGCGTTTCAGCTACAATCGACGGGGCTACAACCGAAAGCCAAGTTTAATGATTGTCTCGGGCCGCGAAAGCGTACGACAGTGATCAATAGTATTGTAAAATTGGTAATATTCAGGTTCTAGCTGAACTGGCCCATAATACCCCAGTATTATTGAAATATTGAAGAAGTAAATAAAACAAGCATCTTTGAGCCACTATGGTATTTGACTAGCGATGTTATATTATGTTCATCAACGACAAACAGTGATACAAAGTTGAGCTAGAAAAAATTGAAAAGGTATTCGAACGTCAACACAGCTTCTGTTTACTCATCACAACAATTTCAAATACGAAATATGTAAAAATCTAGTTTTCAAGAAATGTAGTTTTATTAACTATCGTACTTCATTATTGTTTGAATATTGCTGTTGTATTCTCTTATTTACCGTGCAACCGCGAGGGGGCCAACGGTCGGTCGCAGGTACTGTAGACAAACTAGGGGCGCTTTTCATGATTTACGAATAACTAGTGGCCAAAAGAGGATAACAGTTAGATCACAGGGCCTGGATTCACAAAGATGCGTCACTCTTAGTTGTCCTAAGTTAGGCAAATCCTAGCTAGATAGATCAAGATAAATTATGTCTAGGTATTAATACACATTCACAAATCAAATATTATTAGTTAAATTGTTCATAATTTACTATATTTTATCTTTATAACATTGCAGAATGACATATTGGTGATTTATATCACTAAGATTTGCCTAAACTAGGACGTCTTAGCACTTAGGCACCTTTGTGAATCTGGGCCCAGTTGTCTGTGGTTAGATTGCTTATTTGGTGTCCATTCGTTCTCATCACTTTGTAGGAAATCTCGAGCACTGAGCAACTGAAGTTCACTGACGAAGTCGAAGCGGTGTCGTACATTGCGACGCAAATGAAGAAAGACGGAGTGAACATAATCATCGGACTGTCGCACTCGGGCATCGAGGTGGATAAGACTGTCGCTGAGCAGGTGGAGGACATTGACGTCATTGTCGGTGGTCATTCGCACACGCTGCTCTACTCAGGTGGGAACACACACATGTGGAAGTGATAAATAACAAACACAACTGACACATTTAACACGTTTCTTTTACATTACTATAAACATACAATTTACCTCATAACCTTATTTATAAGGTAAATTGTCTAATCTAATCGGATAATCTTGTCGGATCTAATTTTCGACATCAATTTTCTTCCCCAAAAATATCACCCTTTTCAAAAATAAAATAAAGTTGTATTTACTTCAAGAACAATAATTAACATTAATTAAAATAAAAACATTAAATGAAACGCGTATGCGTAGTTTCCGATGGTTTGACGAATCAGATCTGTTCACACAACGAAAAGTTGTGTTTTGTACATTAAGTAAAAGTCTATTTTATACTTTTTATTTTCGTCACCGATTTTCTACAAATCGAAGACGATATTGAGATTTGTCATTTCATTACTTTATTATCTCTAACAAATAATTATTCTTATTTTTATAATATATAAATTTATATTTTTTTATAATATCTTGAATTTTTTCCAATTTAAATATTCATTGCCTCGGACCTCAGACTCGGGCCGAGATGTTCTCCTGCTCCAGGTAGTGTACACGACAATGTGTTGTGAGGGTGGGGGATATTTCCAGGCACTCCCCCCGGTAACGACACCGCTTACGGCGACTACCCCCTCGTGGTGAGGCAACCCTCGGGCCGAGATGTTCTCCTGCTCCAGGCAGTGTGCACGACAATGTGTTGTGAGGGTGGGGGATATTTCCAGGCACTCCCCCCGGTAACGACACCGCTTACGGCGACTACCCCCTCGTGGTGCGGCAACCCTCGGGCCGAGATGTTCTCCCGCTCCAGGCAGTGTAGACGACAATGTGTTGTGAGGGTGGGGGATATTTCCAGGCACTCCCCCCGGTAACGACACCGCTTACGGCGACTACCCCCTCGTGGTGAGGCAACCCTCGGGCCGAGATGTTCTCCCGCTCCAGGCAGTGTACACGACAATGTGTTGTGAGGGTGGGGGATATTTCCAGGCACTCCCCCCGGTAACGACACCGCTTACGGCGACTACCCCCTCGTGGTGAGGCAACCCTCGGGCCGAGATGTTCTCCTGCTCCAGGCAGTGTACACGACAATGTGTTGTGAGGGTGGGGGATATTTCCAGGCACTCCCCCCGGTAACGACACCGCTTACGGCGACTACCCCCTCGTGGTGCGGCAACCCTCGGGCCAAGATGTTCTCCTGCTCCAGGCAGTGTACACGACAATGTGTTGTGAGGGTGGGGGATATTTCCAGGCACTCCCCCCGGTAACGACACCGCTTACGGCGACTACCCCCTCGTGGTGAGGCAACCCTCGGGCCGAGATGTTCTCCTGCTCCAGGCAGTGTAGACGACAATGTGTTGTGAGGGTGGGGGATATTTCCAGGCACTCCCCCCGGTAACGACACCGCTTACGGCGACTACCCCCTCGTGGTGAGGCAACCCTCGGGCCGAGATGTTCTCCTGCTCCAGGCAGTGTAGACGACAATGTGTTGTGAGGGTGGGGGATATTTCCAGGCACTCCCCCCGGTAACGACACCGCTTACGGCGACTACCCCCTCGTGGTGCGGCAACCCTCGGGCCGAGATGTTCTCCTGCTCCAGGCAGTGTAGACGACAATGTGTTGTGAGGGTGGGGGATATTTCCAGGCACTCCCCCCGGTAACGACACCGCTTACGGCGACTACCCCCTCGTGGTGCGGCAACCCTCGGGCCGAGATGTTCTCCTGCTCCAGGCAGTGTACCCGACAATGTGTTGTGAGGGTGGGGGATATTTCCAGGCACTCCCCCCGGTAACGACACCGCTTACGGCGACTACCCCCTCGTGGTGAGGCAACCCTCGGGCCGAGATGTTCTCCTGCTCCAGGCAGTGTAGACGACAATGTGTTGTGAGGGTGGGGGATATTTCCAGGCACTCCCCCCGGTAACGACACCGCTTACGGCGACTACCCCCTCGTGGTGAGGCAACCCTCGGGCCGAGATGTTCTCCTGCTCCAGGCAGTGTAGACGACAATGTGTTGTGAGGGTGGGGGATATTTCCAGGCACTCCCCCCGGTAACGACACCGCTTACGGCGACTACCCCCTCGTGGTGAGGCAACCCTCGGGCCGAGATGTTCTCCTGCTCCAGGCAGTGTAGACGACAATGTGTTGTGAGGGTGGGGGATATTTCCAGGCACTCCCCCCGGTAACGACACCGCTTACGGCGACTACCCCCTCGTGGTGCGGCAACCCTCGGGCCGAGATGTTCTCCTGCTCCAGGCAGTGTAGACGACAATGTGTTGTGAGGGTGGGGGATATTTCCAGGCACTCCCCCCGGTAACGACACCGCTTACGGCGACTACCCCCTCGTGGTGAGGCAACCCTCGGGCCGAGATGTTCTCCTGCTCCAGGCAGTGTAGACGACAATGTGTTGTGAGGGTGGGGGATATTTCCAGGCACTCCCCCCGGTAACGACACCGCTTACGGCGACTACCCCTCGTGGTGAGGCAACCCTCGGGCCGAGATGTTCTCCTGCTCCAGGCAGTGTAGACGACAATGTGTTGTGAGGGTGGGGGATATTTCCAGGCACTCCCCCCGGTAACGACACCGCTTACGGCGACTACCCCCTCGTGGTGAGGCAACCCTCGGGCCGAGATGTTCTCCCGCTCCAGGCAGTGTAGACGACAATGTGTTGTGAGGGTGGGGGATATTTCCAGGCACTCCCCCCGGTAACGACACCGCTTACGGCGACTACCCCCTCGTGGTGAGGCAACCCTCGGGCCGAGATGTTCTCCCGCTCCAGGCAGTGTAGACGACAATGTGTTGTGAGGGTGGGGGATATTTCCAGGCACTCCCCCCGGTAACGACACCGCTTACGGCGACTACCCCCTCGTGGTGAGGCAACCCTCGGGCCGAGATGTTCTCCTGCTCCAGGCAGTGTAGACGACAATGTGTTGTGAGGGTGGGGGATATTTCCAGGCACTCCCCCCGGTAACGACACCGCTTACGGCGACTACCCCCTCGTGGTGAGGCAACCCTCGGGCCGAGATGTTCTCCTGCTCCAGGCAGTGTAGACGACAATGTGTTGTGAGGGTGGGGGATATTTCCAGGCACTCCCCCCGGTAACGACACCGCTTACGGCGACTACCCCCTCGTGGTGAGGCAACCCTCGGGCCGAGATGTTCTCCTGCTCCAGGCAGTGTAGACGACAATGTGTTGTGAGGGTGGGGGATATTTCCAGGCACTCCCCCCGGTAACGACACCGCTTACGGCGACTACCCCCTCGTGGTGAGGCAACCCTCGGGCCGAGATGTTCTCCTGCTCCAGGCAGTGTAGACGACAATGTGTTGTGAGGGTGGGGGATATTTCCAGGCACTCCCCCCGGTAACGACACCGCTTACGGCGACTACCCCCTCGTGGTGCGGCAACCCTCGGGCCGAGATGTTCTCCTGCTCCAGGCAGTGTAGACGACAATGTGTTGTGAGGGTGGGGGATATTTCCAGGCACTCCCCCCGGTAACGACACCGCTTACGGCGACTACCCCCTCGTGGTGAGGCAACCCTCGGGCCGAGATGTTCTCCCGCTCCAGGCAGTGTACACGACAATGTGTTGTGAGGGTGGGGGATATTTCCAGGCACTCCCCCCGGTAACGACACCGCTTACGGCGACTACCCCCTCGTGGTGAGGCAATCCTCGGGCCGAGATGTTCTCCTGCTCCAGGCAGTGTAGACGACAATGTGTTGTGAGGGTGGGGGATATTTCCAGGCACTCCCCCCGGTAACGACACCGCTTACGGCGACTACCCCCTCGTGGTGCGGCAACCCTCGGGCCGAGATGTTCTCCCGCTCCAGGCAGTGTAGACGACAATGTGTTGTGAGGGTGGGGGATATTTCCAGGCACTCCCCCCGGTAACGACACCGCTTACGGCGACTACCCCCTCGTGGTGCGGCAACCCTCGGGCCGAGATGTTCTCCTGCTCCAGGCAGTGTAGACGACAATGTGTTGTGAGGGTGGGGGATATTTCCAGGCACTCCCCCCGGTAACGACACCGCTTACGGCGACTACCCCCTCGTGGTGCGGCAACCCTCGGGCCGAGATGTTCTCCTGCTCCAGGCAGTGTAGACGACAATGTGTTGTGAGGGTGGGGGATATTTCCAGGCACTCCCCCCGGTAACGACACCGCTTACGGCGACTACCCCCTCGTGGTGAGGCAACCCTCGGGCCGAGAAGTTCTTGTGCTCCAGGCCAGCGCCTACACGAAGTACCTCGGCAACATCTCCGTCGCTTTCGACGAGACCGGTGATATGGTGTCGTGGCAGGGACATCCCATCCTCCTCGATAAGGACATAGTCGAAGGTATATCATATAATCAAACTATATCACTCATTCGGTTGATATTTTTCAGCACCCGCTTTACACAGCAACAATCAATAGTTGTATTGATCATGCTTGATCTCCAGTGGCCGAATAAAGGTTTTTCTGTACTGACAGCCACGTGAACCAATCAGATAACCGGCCCGGCAAGCACCGCAAATTTCTGATTGGTTCACGTGACTGTCCGGCCGGGGAAAAAACGTATTGCTGTCTAGCTGTATATTAGCCCTACGTATTCATATGTACTGGCTGGATTATGTTTCTTTACAAAGAATATTATTATTAACTAGGAAAACGCACTGTGTGACGCGTTGATAAGCGAGCGCGTCTATATCCACGAACTTTCTGGCGAAAAGTCTCAAAGCTATCGTCTTTGTTCAACGTAAGAGATAAATTAGATAAAAGTGTGAAAACTACAATTAACAACAATAGGCACTACAAGAATGTGCATTGCAAATTTTTTTATAATTTCCTTAGCTATTATAATTCCTGACATTGTTTAATGCTGTGCAATGCGTGTTGCTAAGAATTTTCGTTGTCATTTCGTATAGCGTTTTCTACGCGGTCCGCCACCGATACTAACATGTATTGACAGCAATGGAAATGTTATTTCTGCCTATAGTACGTATCACATCGCGTTTAAATTAGTATATGCGTAACCGGACAAGAATGTACTATAATATAGCACCTCACATTTTTGCCAAAATATTTTCGAGTAATTGTAGTGTAACTTTCCTAATATTTCTCAGATCGCCATAACATGAACATGTTCGTGACCGGAAAAAAACTTTATAAAAATATGGCTTTCTCGCATTTTTCCACCATTTTGTTTCAGAAAAATATTTTTCAGTAACTATGGTGTATCTTTATAACTTTATTTTGCCGCAAAACTATACACATTCAATCCACATCAATGTTTGTGGATGGTCTAAATTTCAACTTCATCAGACTTTCCTTTCGACCGCTATCACGAGGTATATATATAAAAAAAGAAACAGAACGAGTGCCATAAAAGTCTAGTGGATACATTTGCTTTGCTCGCTTAACAAGGCAAGAACAGTAACACAAAACTTATTTCGTTCAAGTATCAAGTATCTCTTTTCAAAAGAAACAATAAAACAATACAAGTGATGATGTTGGCCCGATATGAAAAGCGAGTCCTCTGAATGTATGTTTCATAGTTTCTATAGTGAAACTGCAACTCAATCGAAATCTCCAAACATGTTTATCAGATTTGGTTGACCGAATTTTGTATTATTATTTTCACAATTTTGGTTCGTATTATAGTGAAGAACTTTCGATACTTTGTGAAAAGTGCTGTATTCTTAAGTGATCATAAGAACGTGCGTTTGGTTTTATGAACAGTATCCAATTCATTTTCGGACGTATTATTGTTGTGAACTTAAAACCACAGATAATGAATTCTCTGTTGTCTGTGCTTAAAACTATAAGGTCCAGTCTTACAATGTCCCAATAACTACTTATTGGCCGAATAGCTTGTTTTCTCCATGCCAACGACCAATCAAAGCTCTTGAAATCCTCCAAATAGCTTAATTGCTACAAATAACTTTCCTATTAGGAGATTGTAAGACCGAGCCTAAGTATTGTTATATGGATAGTGTGACTCCAAAGCAGCAATTCATAAATAGGTATCACACTGAGTGATGTCGGGCTGCGCTGTATTTGCGTTTCACCGCCTATGTTAGATTTTCACTTTTGTTACAAAAAAACATTGAAAGGTACAGTTAGTTCGTAATTGATATTGTGCATGACTTATAACGCAAGCTATTAACTCACAACTTGACCTCTTTAACCTGAAAGCAAAAATACCATTTAAAAAATGCTCACTTAAAACAATAGTAATAATGTTGAATAATTCAAACTTCAATCCATTAAGTTACTTATTTGATCCCGGTAATTCACAAAACATATACATGAAAGTGGTTTGTCAGAATTGAGTACAAATCCAGACACAAACAGTGACTGCCAATTGATACTAGAATAGCTAAATCTAGGAAAAGTATGTAGATTTTATAGCCTTAGAAGGATGAGTGGAATTAATATGGACTTGCAAATAATGCAATAGTAGCAGCAAACTTGCCAGCTTGTACGATTACCTTGTGTTAAAGACCCGCAGATTCTAGCGGAGCTGACTCCGTGGGCTGTGAACGTGACAGAGATGGGCAAGAAGGAACTAGGTACGACCAAAGTCTTCCTCAACAATCAAAACTGCAAGAAGGGCGAGTGTAACATTGGCAACTTCCTGACGGACGCTATGATAAATGAAGTGAGTAGTAACCGATATAGTTATAAGTACAGCCTGCGTATATACTAGCATGCTACGCACGAGCCAGCAACAGTTTTCAGTACGATAACTAGGATGGAGTGTATATATAGTGAATGTATTATGGGAAATTTGATGTTTTGAAATATAGAGAGAAAAGTGTATTTACTATCTTGTCTAAAAACAACTTTCGTAATTAAAAGGGCTAGTATTTCAATCAACAAATAGGGAAGTTATTTGTAGCAAATAAGCCATTTGGAGGATTTCAAAGGTTTTGATTGGTGGTTGCTATGACGAAAACAAGCTATTCGACGAATAAGTAGTTATTGGGATATTGTAATAGTGAGCCTAAGTGGGAAAACCATATTGACGATCATCGCTTTCACACATCTCATTCGTACTTACAAAAAGGAAATAAATCTAACAATGTTATGGTTAACGTATACCAAAAAAACTTCAAAGCTCTATCACTAAACTTACACAGTAACTTAGATACGTGAAACTAAAATGAATAATACAAGTACTCCTTTAGTTAAAAATTATTCAGTTATTTGTTATCGACAGCTGTGTTGAGGCGTGTGGGTATAGTAGATGTAGTGTGCACGTTTTGGTAACTATCCACCAACCAGATAGCTAATAACTTACTCACTAGTGACTGTGATCGCATGCTTGTAATGACACTAGTGAGCGACAACATTTAGCTTTGACTTTGAGACATATCCTGACTACGCGAACTCGTACCCAAAATATATTAACTGTATCATTGGCATGAATCAATCGAACAAAAGGCGCAAACTTGAGCCATGCAAGAAAAGTGACAATAGTTACCCCTGTCTTTCAAATTTTCACAATAACAGTTTATTGAATAGCTGTGTGACCCATACGGAAAGGGCAGTGTTGTTTGCATACGGTAGTGCGCTTCAAAAGTGTTATTGTAGCCGGCCGATCCGTATTCGATCATCCCGTTGAAACGTATTGTCAATCGCATTTGAATTTAAAATAAATAAATCAAGAACGCTTGAGAACAAATAAAAGAGTTAGTGGCCATTTAAAGTGATGAATATTGTCAAACAAAATACACTCATTTTTAAAATATCGTCATTTTAACATAACATATTGGAATGCCTTTACAGTTTACAGCTTTGCGTTCACACTTAAGCCTAATCGTTGGTGATCAAAATGACTATTCTTTTTAACAAAACCTCTTCTGTGTTAGGCCTCTGCCCTACTGTTATTAAAAGCAAAAGAAAAGTAACCCACGCAATGTACTAAGGATAAATCAATCAACGTCTACTTGAAAAGATTTATTGTATTGATATATTTCGTGCCATACTACGTGTGTGCACGAACTGTGCAACATGTGTATTGCGGCACAGAATGAGCACTGTACTACGTTGTTTCTGTGTCGCAGTACGTTAATGAAAGTAGCCCAGGCTCCTGGACGAGAGCGGCCATTGCTGCCGCCATATTACCTAGGTGTGTGCACGAACTGTGCAACATGTGTGTGGTAAGACTGTCGCACAGAATGAGCACTGTACTACGTTGTTTCTGTGTCGCAGTACGTTAATGAAAGTAGCCCAGGCTCCTGGACGAGAGCGGCTATTGCTGCCGCCATATTACCTAGGTGTGTGCACGAACTGTGCAACATGTGTACTGTCGCACAGAATGAGCACTGTACTACGTTGTTTCTGTGTCGCAGTACGTTAATGAAAGTAGCCCCGGCTCCTGGACGAGAGCGGCCATTGCTGCCGCCATATTACCTAGGTGTGCGCACGAACTGTGCAACATGTGTGTGGTAAGACTGCCGCACAGAATGAGCACTGTACTACGTTGTTTCTGTGTCGCAGTACGTTAATGAAAGTAGCCCAGGCTCCTGGACGAGAGCGGCCATTGCTGCCGCCATATTACCTAGGTGTGTGCACGAACTGTGCAACATGTGTGTGGTAAGACTGCCGCACAGAATGAGCACTGTACTACGTTGTTTCTGTGTCGCAGTACGTGAATGAAAGTAGCCCCGGCTCCTGGACGAGAGCGGCTATTGCTGCCGCCATATTACCTAGGTGTGTGCACGAACTGTGCAACATGTGTGTGGTAAGACTGCCGCACAGAATGAGCACTGTACTACGTTGTTTCTGTGTCGCAGTACGTTAATGAAAGTAGCCCCGGCTCCTGGACGAGAGCGGCCATTGCTGTCACCATATTACCTAGGTGTGTGCACGAACTGTGCAACATGTGTGTGGTAAGACTGCCGCACAGAATGAGCACTGTACTACGTTGTTTCTGTGTCGCAGTACGTTAATGAAAGTAGCCCCGGCTCCTGGACGAGAGCGGCTATTGCTGCCGCCATATTACCTAGGTGTGTGCACGAACTGTGCAACATGTGTGTGGTAAGACTGCCGCACAGAATGAGCACTGTACTACGTTGTTTCTGTGTCGCAGTACGTGAATGAAAGTAGCCCAGGCTCCTGGACGAGAGCGGCCATTGCTGCCGCCATATTACCTAGGTGTGTGCACGAACTGTGCAACATGTGTGTGGTAAGACTGCCGCACAGAATGAGCACTGTACTACGATGTTTCTGTGTCGCAGTACGTTAATGAAAGTAGCCCCGGCTCCTGGACGAGAGCGGCCATTGCTGCCGCCATATTACCTAGGTGTGTGCACGAACTGTGCAACATGTGTGTGGTAAGACTGCCGCACAGAATGAGCACTGTACTACGTTGTTTCTGTGTCGCAGTACGTTAATGAAAGTAGCCCCGGCTCCTGGACGAGAGCGGCCATTGCTGCCGCCATATTACCTAGGTGTGTGCACGAACTGTGCAACATGTGTGTGGTAAGACTGCCGCACAGAATGAGCACTGTACTACGATGTTTCTGTGTCGCAGTACGTTAATGAAAGTAGCCCCGGCTCCTGGACGAGAGCGGCCATTGCTGCCGCCATATTACCTAGGTGTGTGCACGAACTGTGCAACATGTGTGTGGTAAGACTGCCGCACAGAATGAGCACTGTACTACGATGTTTCTGTGTCGCAGTACGTTAATGAAAGTAGCCCCGGCTCCTGGACGAGAGCGGCCATTGCTGCCGCCATATTACCTAGGTGTGTGCACGAACTGTGCAACGTGTGTGGTAAGACTGCCGCACAGAATGAGCACTGTACTACGTTGTTTCTGTGTCGCAGTACGTTAATGAAAGTAGCCCAGGCTCCTGGATGAGAGCGGCCATTGCTGCCGCCATATTACCTAGGTGTGTGCACGAACTGTGCAACATGTGTGTGGTAAGACTGCCGCACAGAATGAGCACTGTACTACGTTGTTTCTGTGTCGCAGTACGTGAATGAAAGTAGCCCCGGCTCCTGGACGAGAGCGGCTATTGCTGCCGCCATATTACCTAGGTGTGTGCACGAACTGTGCAACATGTGTGTGGTAAGACTGCCGCACAGAATGAGCACTGTACTACGTTGTTTCTGTGTCGCAGTACGTTAATGAAAGTAGCCCCGGCTCCTGGACGAGAGCGGCCATTGCTGCCGCCATATTACCTAGGTGTGTGCACGAACTGTGCAACATGTGTGTGGTAAGACTGCCGCACAGAATAAGCACTGTACTACGTTGTTTCTGTGTCGCAGTACGTTAATGAAAGTAGCCCAGGCTCCTGGATGAGAGCGGCCATTGCTGCCGCCATATTACCTAGGTGTGTGCACGAACTGTGCAACATGTGTGTGGTAAGACTGCCGCACAGAATGAGCACTGTACTACGTTGTTTCTGTGTCGCAGTACGTTAATGAAAGTAGCCCAGGCTCCTGGACGAGAGCGGCCATTGCTGCCGCCATATTACCTAGGTGTGTGCACGAACTGTGCAACATGTGTGTGGTAAGACTGCCGCACAGAATGAGCACTGTACTACGATGTTTCTGTGTCGCAGTACGTTAATGAAAGTAGCCCCGGCTCCTGGACGAGAGCGGCCATTGCTGCCGCCATATTACCTAGGTGTGTGCACGAACTGTGCAACATGTGTGTGGTAAGACTGCCGCACAGAATGAGCACTGTACTACGATGTTTCTGTGTCGCAGTACGTTAATGAAAGTAGCCCCGGCTCCTGGACGAGAGCGGCCATTGCTGCCGCCATATTACCTAGGTGTGTGCACGAACTGTGCAACATGTGTGTGGTAAGACTGCCGCACAGAATGAGCACTGTACTACGATGTTTCTGTGTCGCAGTACGTTAATGAAAGTAGCCCCGGCTCCTGGACGAGAGCGGCCATTGCTGCCGCCATATTACCTAGGTGTGTGCACGAACTGTGCAACATGTGTGTGGTAAGACTGCCGCACAGAATGAGCACTGTACTACGTTGTTTCTGTGTCGCAGTACGTTAATGAAAGTAGCCCCGGCTCCTGGACGAGAGCGGCCATTGCTGCCGCCATATTACCTAGGTGTGTGCACGAACTGTGCAACATGTGTAATGTCGCACAGAATGAGCACTGTACTACGTTGTTTCTGTGTCGCAGTACGTTAATGAAAGTAGCCCAGGCTCCTGGACGAGAGCGGCCATTGCTGCCGCCATATTACCTAGGTGTGTGCACGAACTGTGCAACATGTGTGTTGCCGCACAGAATGAGCACTGTACTACGTTGTTTCTGTGTCGCAGTACGTTAATGAAAGTAGCCCAGGCTCCTGGATGAGAGCGGCCATTGCTGCCGCCATATTACCTAGGTGTGCGCACGAACTGTGCAACATGTGTGTGGTAAGACTGTCGCACAGAACGAGCACTGTACTACGTTGTTTCTGTGTCGCAGTACGTTAATGAAAGTAGCCCAGGCTCCTGGACGAGAGCGGCCATTGCTGCCGCCATATTACCTAGGTGTGTGCACGAACTGTGCAACATGTGTATTGTCGCACAGAACGAGCACTGTACTACGTTGTTTCTGTGTCGCAGTACGTTAATGAATGTAGCCCCGGCTCCTGGACGAGAGCGGCCATTGCTGCCGCCATATTACCTAGGTGTGTGCACGAACTGTGCAACATGTGTATTGTCGCACAGAACGAGCACTGTACTACGTTGTTTCTGTGTCGCAGTACGTTAATGAAAGTAGCCCCGGCTCCTGGACGAGAGCGGCTATTGCTGTCACCAACTCCGGGGGAATACGGACATCCATAGACGAAAGTGCTTCCGGTGGAGGTAAGGGGTACACGTACAAAAAATTGAACAAAACAAGGTTATCAAAACGTTGTGTGTGACGATGAGTATTATAAAGATATCAAGAAGAGTATTAATGTAATATTATCCAAATAAAAATGGAAACTATAACAAATATTTAGTGAATATAATAAATGTTTTCTACTATAGAAAATGTACTTGTTTGGAAAATGTACTGAATTTGTCTTCTTTTGGAAAATGTAGAACTGGATTCAATTCAAGTGCGACAGATAGTTCCACGGAACCGCAGATAATAAATTACACCATTTATTGTAGTTATTATCTGTGAGGGAAGTCTTCGGGGTGGGGAACTCGCGCTTGCCGACATATAGGTTCCTTATTGTTGTATTTATTTGCAATTCAATTCAAATTAGTTTACGTACATACATGTATTTTGACTCTTGAGTGCGACATGGACGAATGAGCTACAGACAGTTAAAGGTAGTTTTTGGTGTTTTACAACGCACTCTACAGCTAGGTCATAAGATGACGCAAGCCGAATTGAATCAGATCCATTGCTCATGGGTCGTCACAAGGGAATCCAAAATAAAATCCGGTTGGAGGGATAAGGGGTTTTAGGGGGCTTGGGCGTTTGGAGCGCAAAGAGGTGAGAAAGTAGGAAGGGGTAGAATGCTAAAGGAAAGGCCGTGTGAAAGGAATCTAGGAGTGACAAAAGAGATGCACGAGAGCTCTCATCGAGACCAGTCACCACGCAGATGGACCTACATAGACCGGTCGGCAGTTTTCGAAGGATCCTGAATAATCACATAGTTACATCCATAACGCACTTGTCGTTGTTTATGGTGGCACCCCAGCTATGGGTTGACAACTAGTTTTCTTATGTGTTACTGTAACGATAAAAACCTTCGTTTATGGATAACAGTGGTGAAAAGTGAGGCCTTGTTCCCAAACTAGGGGTGCACTTGCAACACCCGTAAATCTACCCGAAATACAAGGTACCTTCAAAACCTTGCATATGGGGTAACCTTCCACTTATAATGAAGAATTAGGTGATAGAGGATGAATTAAAAACAATTCAATTGAAATTTAGCCGCAGAAGAATACGATGTTAGAGTGGTAGATAATAGGAATGATAATAGGCCTTGGACACATTACAGAATAGCGTTTTATAGTGATTTCAAAAATCAATTTTACTGATAGGATCTAGTGTACAAAACGCTATTTTCACGTACCGCTAGAAATCACCAACAAGATAATTTCCTGTCTATGAACTGTACAGTATAAATGCTAATATAATTGGAAAATGTACACTTCTCAGATATACAAATTGTATACACTGTTTTCTGGATAATAATCTTTCACTTTGAGACATATTTATTTCGGACGTCTTCTCGATTCATGATTTGAACGCATGTTTATCCATATCGTGCCCTACCCATTGGATTGAGCCATCAGTTGAGACGATTTCGTTTACAAGAACATGATATGAATGTTTCAGTGATCACCTACAATGACCTTGTGCTAGTCCAACCATTTGAAAATACTTTCGACCTCATTGAACTGGAAGGAAAGCACATTTTGGAAATTCTAGAAAAACAGGTGTCGAAACCCAATCAAAAGACTGGAAGAGATACGGACTTCTCCGCAGTCAACTTCCTGCAGTGGTCAGGTAGGTAACTGAAGGTCATTCGTGCTCAATGTCATATTGTTTGCAATCAAGGTTACAACGTCAGTCAAGGCGGCTGGGAATTTACGCATACTGAACGCGAACGCCATGTGCAAGTGAAAGCTTATTGCAGTGTTTCAACTTTCTTATGTTCATTTTAACGTATTCTTAAGTGGTTGTGAACGAGCTTCTCAATCGTAGACTTCAGGCAGAGCAAAATATACGGTTTATTCGCCTTTAAATCGAGATGTAGGCGCGCCACCGTCGCGACCATCATGGCCGTCCGAGCCGGGATAAACAACGCACGGCTAACCTGTGTTCCATATGTTTCTGGCAGTAGGTTAGTGAGTGACAGGGTGATGGTGTCTGTGATACACATTTATCACATAAACGCGTTTGTTGGGAACATACAGCGACCATTTGTCAAAGCAAATAGGATTTTAAACGGTTATCGTTTAATTTTACAGTAGTAATATTAAGTTAACGGGTACTATGTAGGCAAGCATCCCTTCAGACATCATAATTACATGCAAAAATCACATCTGATAAACGTGAATATTTACTGCACAGATGAGAACAACGAAGTTAATGCTACTTGCTCATATAAAGCAGGTTCGAGGAAGTGTAAACATGACTATTTTCTATTTGTAAGTAAGGCAAAGAGGGCTCCCGTTCATATTTCGGATCACAATTCCTCTTTTATCTCTTCTTCAAATTTCTTTTCATTCATTCCGGCCCACTTTTCTACCTAAACGCCCACCGAACTCCCACGCCTCCCCCCCCCCCCCCCCCCCCAGTACCTCCCAAGCCACCAAAACCAGAAATGAGTGTTCTCTACGACATAGGCCTATACTTGCTAAAGCTAAAGGTAATTGCAACGCAGCTGAATCTGATAGGCATATGCGTAGGCGCATGCTAAATGTTGGATTCTAAAAATAGGTTTTAAGTTGATCATTTGTATCAGTATAGCCTATTATGATTATTGATAACGGTAGTTGAGGTGTTTTATGTCTCCCACCCCCTTACACCCACATCCCACACCCACGCAATCTACTCTATGAGGTTAATTTTTCTGTATAATGCTGAATTTCAGTATTGTAGGTTCAAAATAACATTAAGAATTATATTGTGACAAATACATTGTCACAATTCTGTTGAACCATCAAGTAAACATAATCTACCGTACGCATATTTAGTATTTGTTTATGAAATATATAAATTAAAAAAAAAAAAACTCCAATATGTGAGTAGGCCTAAATGTCAATTTATGTTAAGACTACCTATGCACTTTTTTTTACACAGCATCACGAAATATATTTTAAAAAATGATTTATTTAACGGCACAAAATAGAAAACATTGTGTATTTTTTTTAGACTGAATACCATACCAGCATGCATTTTGACACCTACGCAACTGCGTAAGCGCCAAACTCATTCGGATTTTAAAACACTTCGTATTGAGAGAATATTTGTTTCGCTCGCCGGTTGCTGCATTGTGGCGTAGATCAACAAGGTATTGAGTGTCAATTTTAACATGTTTACTGCCCGACAATAATGTTGATCATGTAATTCACTCATACTCTCTATCGCCGTCTATATAACACACAGCGAACACCGGCCATCATTCCGTAACCTATCCCGGCTGTACTGGTTCTCGATTTGTCCGCCAGAGTTCAGCCACTTTGGATTTAAACGCGATCAGTTGAGTCGATAAAGAAGTTCTACCTAGGGGGAAGCTTCTTTATCGACTCTCCGTAGGTGCCCGAAGTCTATGGTAGAGTGCGTTAGTGTCATTTATTAGCAACGCACTCTATCGTCGGCCCGCACACCACGCTCGGTATTCATCAGAGTCGATAAAGAAGTTAACGTTTAGCGTTTCCCCATTGGGGAGAACCTTTTTATCGAGAAGTAATCGTTACTACAGCAGCAACGTATTTATGGCGAAGGCAATACAAATTGCTCGTCTAAAGCGTATTCAAGTCTAACTTGGGGGTTTATCTTCGGAGATAACATACATATGCCTTTTTGGATATACTGAAATGGTTTCGTTGCAAGACCACTCCAATAAAAGACTTTGATGATTACCGAGTATGTTATTAATAATACGTGTTATTGTACCAGCATGAGTAATCACGCTTCGGCTGGTATTTTTGCACTATTGACTAACACAAGAGAGTAGTTTCCATTTTTTAAATTTTTTTATGAAGCTTTGCCGTAGTGAATTTTTACTTGTTTATTATGTGCTTTCCATGGAATGTCCATTTTGTATTTTAAGAACGACACAGAGGGCTCTACAAGATCGGGTTTTATGCTCATTTTGATGAAAAGCATGACAGGGTCTTTATACACTATATCGGAAGACGCCAGTGTCGAACTTTTGGGAACTTTCTGAACACCTAAGTGCCAAAACTCAGCTTAAGGTTATTTATGTCCTGATCATAACTTAAAATTACTAGGCTATATAACTCCCACAGTCGGTAAATGAGGGTCTTTTGTGTGCAAATGTATGTTTTACCGACATTTACCTGCCCATCCATTCGTGATAGGCATGGGTATCGCCAGGTTATTTTCCACGAGGGGACAAAACAAAACAATACTATTCGTCCACAGCTTTCATTTTTGGGATTTCTAACTCTTTTATTTTTATCGATTTTGCGACGTTAAAATAGGTTATGAATGTAACTAAGTGAATCATATTAATTCGTATAACAGGTTAAATTTGTACTTTCCCCGTAATTCAGTTAAAGCATCAGTGTGATCTGCAAAGGGTTATACATGTTACACATGACTGTTTTACCGACAGGTATACACGTGACCTACGACCTTTCAAGACCGGCAAACAGTCGGATCTCGAGCGAGGTCACAGTACTATGCAACAAGTGTCGAGTGCCAGTCTACGAACCCTTAGACCCCGAGAAGACTTATAGTATCGTGATGAACTCGTTCCTAGCGGACGGCGGAGACGGCTACAAAACCATCATCACAGAAAACATCAAGAACCGTGAGATCGGTAAGAAAAATAGCAAAACGTTCAGTCGATATTATTTCATTGCAATGTGTCTTGGAAATAATTATTTGTTATAATTTGCTGGTTTGTAGAACAAGAACAAAATTGTACGTGCCCTGAAATTGAATTGTGTGTAATAATCTCCACTCCTTACTTATCGTTATACCCTTGGTTTGTTTGTTATCCGTTCAAGCTCTTTAGGTACCTCAGATTGCCGGCACCAACGTGTGTGAAATAATTACTGTCAAGACAAGAAAAAACAAAATGTTATTACGGGTTTAGGAATATTTCAACAACGTCCATGATCATCGTTAACCAAGCGAAACAACATACAGCTCGCATGTGCCTTATTAGGAACTGGACATAATGACCACAATGTTGTGGCTAAAGAAGGGAACTCGATGACACTGTTGTATTTATTACTGTCATTAATAAGAGGGAGCTTTGTGATTTCACCGAAGTATACTAGAAAATTCCATGCACGTATTTTTTGTGTTACTTTCAGGGAGAAAAGACATCGATGCTCTAGTCGACTACATCAGGAGGATGAGTCCCTTGACTCAGGGGTTGGAGGGGAGGATAGGTATAACCGCAACGGACACAACCTCAGCGATCGTCGTTACTCTTCCGAGCTCGTTGTTGGTGATTACCGCGGTGTTGAGAAGTCTGTCGTAATAAGGTGTCATCGCTATCCCGACGCGTGACGCACGACGCGTGACGCGTGTTCCATTTCATACAAACAATTCTGTAACGCATTTACGTGTTAGTTATATTACACCAATAAGAATGTTTTTAAATGATCTGTTTTTTTTAAAATTATGTTAGGAGTATTTCACCATTTGAGTCAAAAGCTACCGGCATTTTGTTTAAGAGCTTTGGGAAATGCTCGGGAAATGCTCAGCTTACACACAATTTCACAAAATGTATATTTTTACTATTGCTTTCGATTGTTTATACATAAAAGATATCAAATAAAAACCTAGTAACCTATTTTTGTAACTGTGTTGTCAACCTTTCAATATGTCAATCGTTGTCAATCTCAAAACAAAATACTCGTTGGTTTTTATCCCAAACATTAAATTTTTGGTAACAGGGGCCAACGAGTTGTGCTAATTGTCTGGTAGCTAGTTATTGCACCAATACAAGACAAGGTGAGCCAAGAGATAATGGCGCGCTTTGCTCCAAGCGCCTGGCGGAATAGGCAACTAAACGAACGTTGTTGTAAAGCGGGAGGGACTGGAATCCAGGGGCCACCGCAGCTGTATCTCTGCTCTAAGCCACCGATCTTAGAGCAGCTGTATCTCTGCTCTAAGCCACCGATCTTAGAGCAGCTGTATCTCTGCTCTAAACCACCGATCTTAGAGCAGCTGTATCTCTGCTCTAAGCCACCGATCTTAGAGCAGCTGTATCTCTGCTCTAAGCCACCGATCTTAGAGCAGCTGTATCTCTGCTCTAAGCCACCGATCTTAGAGCAGCTGTATCTCTGCTCTAAGCCACCGATCTTAGAGCAGCTGTATCTCTGCTCTAAGCCACCGGTCTTAGAGCAGCTGTATCTCTGCTCTAAGCCACCGATCTTAGAGCAGCTGTATCGCTGCTCTAAGCCACCGATCTTAGAGCAGCTGTTTTTTTGCTCTAAGCCACCGGTCTTAGAGCAGCTGTATCTCTGCTCTAAGCCACCGATCTTAGAGCAGCTGTATCTCTGCTCTAAGCCACCGATCTTAGAGCAGCTGTATCGCTGCTCTAAGCCACCGATCTTAGAGCAGCTGTATCTCTGCTCTAAGCCACCGATCTTAGAGCAGCTGTATCTCTGCTCTAAGCCACCGATCTAAGAGCAGCTGTATCTCTGCTCTAAGCAACCGATCTTAGAGCAGCTGTATCTCTGTTCTAAGCCACCGATCTTAGAGCAGCTGTATCTCTGCTCTAAGCCACCGATCTTAGAGCAGCTGTATCTCTATGGACTGACAATTGTAACTACCATATAGCAGCAGCTCAGTTGTAACTACCATATAGCAGCAGCCCAGTTGTAACTACCATATAGCAGCAGCCCAGTTGGAACTACCATATATCAGTAGCCCAGTTGGGAATACCTTACGTGTATAGCGCAGTTTCTTACAAACAAGTACAAACAACAATGCAATAACTACACATATACACAAAAAGTGCTGTTATGCAAGTACCCTACAATAGTACAGTCGGACATTAGCGATTATTTCAAGAAAACTCTTATACAGTGCAACTTATACCACGGTCATCACTTTGTTACACGTTGTGTTGTGTGCTATATCCTTTAAGTCTGGCAAATGAAGATCTCTTTGAAAATTAATAATAATCTAACTATATGTATCTAACATGTATTTTATATGCCATTACTGATAAATAAATAAAAAATAATAAATAATTACATTGTTGTGTTTCGTTGAGGTAAGAACGTGCTATAGCTACGAAAACAACTTCTTGAACGCAGTCCATACCATATGACACGAGTTTCACTTCATTAGCGGCTTGAGATAGTAGATCTGAGCCTATCGTGTTCAGATGTGGTATATGACAGTGAAAGGAGAATTATAATAAGCGGTCAGAACAGCTGATAAAACATCCTCCCTGATGATAACAATGGGAGTGCTTTGCCCTAACAGCAAAACTGCTCAATATGCTTTTCTTCTTCAATCTGCGGTTCAGTTCGTGATGTTGAAAACTTGCATTTCACATTGGGTTATTAAACGTAAGAAACGTTGATCTCATTTATTAAAGGTATTTCACGTAACACATTAAAATGTGCTATTAATGCACTCGTAAAATGTAAACCTTTTTTGAAAATGCACGTGAAATATTTTTGTTACGTTTTTTCCCGAAATGCGATATCAACAGGTCTCCAGCAGGGCGATTCTGTATGGGCGACGATAAATTTATCAGCGGTTTTAGTCGTTACTGAAGGCGAATGCAAGGCGGTGATTGGCTCATCGCCTTCTTCTAACAACTGAAACCGGTGATAAACATATCGTCGTCCATACAGAATCGCCCCGTATCGGGGCTATGGGAAGGACACGCTGACCCATGGGCAGAAGCGTAATCCTATTTATGAGCACCCTCTCGTCGCATTGTGAGCACACTAGGGCGCAGCGGCTCGGAGGGTATAAGTAGACAGATTAGAGTACAATTCCTTCTAGACTTCAGTAAACAGGATTAGAGGTAAGAAAGAATTATATCACAAAGAAATGCGCACTATACGTGGGTTGAAAACTATAGATAATTCAGTACCAAATATGTGCCAAGATACTGGATGACGTTAAATCAAACGTTGTGTTAGTGAACTGCGTAGTTGCTGCAACAATGTTATAGGTAAACGTTAGAATAGAGCGTTTCTTTGAATTAATTCAACCTTTGATGATATGTTTGAAGTTACTGATTTACCACGACGTAAAATTAGAGAAACATAATTGAAAAGTACAATTAAACAAAAAACTAAAATAAAGTTAATAACCTTATAATCGTGTAATGGTTTATACACTGTGATGTAATGGAAATGTGGACATGGAAATACTCGTAGAGCAGAGAAAATAAATAAGATCTGTTTCAAAATGAAAAAGAATGAAAATAACCGCACACATCAACTGATCCGGTGGATAGCTGTCAAATTAATTTTAATTATTTAATTAAAGAGTTCTATTCAATGATGATTTTAAAGTGAATTAAACGATAATTCCTTCATTATATAAATTGCGTCCTCATTCGACAATTAGGCAGTCCTCACATTCGCCTCGTCAATCAGAGCGAACCGCACGGTCCGGTACGTTGCTATGTCTAGTGATATGTCTCATTCTAAACGTACTATATTTGATATCGCTGGTTATTGGAAAACGTTTTCACCAGTCAATGCCCGAAGATAAAATGTTAGGGAAGGTAACATTTTTAATCCTCAAAAAATAATGTCGATTGATGCTGAATTATCCGTAGTCCGATTACGAAGTAACAATTAATTGTAAGGGCGGAACGAGGCCACGTGGTGATTCCTCTCTAACTTGAAGCTCATTCTTATGATTTGAAAGACACCCATGGAATGGAATAAGTCCGTTTGAAAGCGCGACTTTGTAACTCGGACGAAGCCCGGGACAGATCTTAGACGCGACGCGTTCAGGGCTTTACTATACACGCGGCACATCACGCTTCAACGGCACGTTCAAGTGCATTGCATAGCTACTTGGAGGTTTATGGACTAAATAAGGATGTACTTATTAGGATCGCCGACCGCCTTCTTAAGTTACTTCTCATGTGAGTCTAACGTAGCATGGAAGTTATGAACTTATTCTGTCTGGTGGAGATTGTGCTATGTCTTTCATATTTTATTATTGCTGCCATTTGGACTCTACACCAGGAAGACCAACGCCCGATTTATAGCTATAATGGGGCCTTTTTTTCGTTCTTTCTTTCTTTCTTTCTTTCTTTCTTTCTTTCTTTCTTTCGTTCTTTCTTTCTTTCTTTCTTTCTTTCTTTCTTTTCTTTCTTTCTTTCTTTCTTTCTTTCTTTCTTTCTTTCTTTCTTTCTTTCTTTCTTTCTTTCTTTCTTTCTTTCTTTTCTTTCTTTCTTTCTTTCTTTCTTTCTTTCTTTCTTTCTTCCTTTCTTTCTTTCTTTCTTTCTTTCTTTCTCTTTTTTTCTCTTTTTCTTTCTTCCTTTCCTTCTATCTTTCTTTCTTTCTTTCCTTCTTTCTTTCTTTCTTTCTTTCTTTCTTTCTTTCTTTCTTTCTTTCTTTCTTTCTTTCTTTCTTTCTTTCTTTCTTTCTTTCTTTCTTTCTTTCTTTCTTTCTGTCTTTCTTTCTTTCTTTCTTTCTGTCTTTCTTTCTTTCTTTCTTTCTTTCTGTCTTTCTTTCTTTCTTTCTTTCTTTCTTTCTTTCTTTCTTTCTTTCTTTCTTTCTTTCTTTCTTTCTTTCTTTCTTTCTTTCTTTCTTTCTTTCTTTCTTTCTTTCTTTCTTTCTCTCCTTCTTTCTTTCTTTCTTTCTTTCTTTCTTTCTTTCTTTCTTTCTTTCTTTCTTTCTTTCTTTCTTTCTTTCTTTCTTTCTTTCTTTCTTTCTTTCCTTTTCTCTCAGCAGACTCGAACAACAGAATGAAACGAATAGTACACACAGTTCTGTGAATGAGATCCTGTTTGCAACTTGTAATTACTCGGATAATTGGTATAAGTAGTAGAAATCAATTTAGAAGCAATGAGCAAACGAAGAAAGAAATGCATAATGCTAATAGAAACACCAGTGAACTCCATTTTCTATTGGTACTCTCTATTCTATTAATGTTCATAAAATAATGAAGGTTTGCTTCGGTTCCGGTGATCAATTTTATTCGTTTGAATAGATTTAGCTGGATAAACATATCTCCATCCTTGCATACCTGATGAATTTTAGAGTAGAATCTTATGGTTGAACCGTAGCTCGAGTTTTAGTGTTATGCTTTGACGTTGCCTTGTAAATATAGTAGAGCCATACTGAGTTTTATTGGAGCAAATAAAACGTGGCGTTGTTCGTCAGCAGTACAGGCTCCTAAGTATTCTTAATACCCAATTCAAAGAGGGCTGATTCAGTTTGTAGCGTTTATATTTTATTATTCTTGACATAAATGTTGTAACTCAGACACGACATGCAATAAATAAGTTAACAGGGACATTCAATTTAAATATACTCTACTAAACGAACCCCTACATTCTTTAAATGGTCGTTAATAATGTATCGCGAAATGTAAGTATAAGAGTTTAGAGTTGAAGTGGTTCCTCGTCCGTGTTCCGTGTGATTTAATTGAATTAGCAAATATTCACCGGGCTGAACCTTTAACGAATATTTATCTAGTGTTACGTGGTTTTATTATCTTACGCGATCGGATAAGATAAAACCTCGAAATATCCTCACCTAAATCCGCTCGGACACATCCACTCCCCCACATAGTCCGTGTCGAGATGGCGTGGAGACGGCACCGGTCAGACGCTGTAGATTTCTTCTTCATCCAGGCGGGGTCTAAGAGTTACCAGGTAGTTCACAATCAGTTAACTTGTCCAGCTGAACCATGCAACTACGCATGCACGTGACCTGTGTCCACCTGAACCATGCAGTAACGCTCGCACGTGACATGTATCCACCTGAACCATGCAGCTACGCTTGCACGTGACATGTATCCACCTGAACCATGCAGCTACGCATGCACGTGACATGTGCCCACCTGAACCATGCAGCTACGCTTGCACGTGACATGTATCCACCTGAACCATGCAGCTACGCTTGCACGTGACATGTATCCACCTGAACCATGCAGCTACGCATGCACGTGACATGTGCCCACCTGAACCATGCAGCTACGCTTGCACGAGACATGTGTCCACCTGAACCATGCAGCTACGCATGCACGTGACATGTGCCCACCTGAACCATGCAGCTACGCTTGCACGAGACCTGTGTACACCTGAACCATGCAGCTACGCTCGCACGTGACATGTGTCCACCTGAACCATGCAGCTACGCATGCACGAGACCTGTGCCGACCTGAACCATGCAGTAACGCATGCACGTGACATGTGCCCACCTGAACCATGCAGCTACGCTTGCACGTGACATGTGCCCACCTGAACCATGCAGTAACGCTTGCACGTGACATGTGCCCACCTGAACCATGCAGCTACGCTTGCACGTGACATGTGCCCACCTGAACCATGCAGTAACGCTCGCACGTGACCTGTGTACACCTGAACCATGCAGCTACGCTTGCACGAGACCTGTGTACACCTGAACCATGCAGCCACGCTTGCACGAGACCTGTGTACACCTGAACCCTGAACCATGCAGCTACGCTTGCACGAGACCTGTGTCCACCTGAACCATGCAGCCACGCTCGCACGTGACGTGTGTCCACCTGAAACATGCAGCTACGCTGCACGAGACCTGTGTACACCTGAACCATGCAGCCACGCTTGCACGAGACCTGTGTACACCTGAACCATGCAGCTACGCTTGCACGAGACCTGTGTACACCTGAACCCTGAACCATGCAGCTACGCATGCACGTGACATGTGCCGACCTGAACCATGCAGTAACGCTCGCACGTGACGTGTGCCCACCTGAACCATGCAGTAACGCTCGCACGTGACATGTGCCCACCTGAACCATGCAGCTACGCATGCACGTGACATGTGCCCACCTGAACCATGCAGTAACGCTCGCACGTGACATGTGCCCACCTGAACCATGCAGCTACGCATGCACGTGACGTGTGTCCACCTGAACCCTGAACCATGCAGTAACGCTCGTTCGTGACATGTGTCCACCTGAACCATGCAGCTACGCATGCACGTGACATGTGCTCACCTGAACCATGCAGTAACGCTCGCACGTGACGTGTGTCCACCTGAACCATGCAGCTACGCTTGCACGAGACCTGTGTACACCTGAACCATGCAGCTACGCTTGCACGAGACCTGTGTACACCTGAACCATGCAGCTACGCTTGCACGAGACCTGTGTACACCTGAACCATGCAGCTACGCTTGCACGTGACGTGTGTCCACCTGAACCATGCAGCTACGCTTGCACGAGACCTGTGTCCACCTGAACCATGCAGCTACGCTTGCACGAGACCTGTGTACACCTGAACCATGCAGCTACGCTTGCACGAGACCTGTGTACACCTGAACCATGCAGCTACGCATGCACGTGACATGTGCCCACCTGAACCATGCAGCTACGCATGCACGTGATATGTGCCCACCTGAACCATGCAGCTACGCATGCACGTGACATGTGCCCACCTGAACCATGCAGCTACGCATGCACGTGACATGTGCCCACCTGAACCATGCAGTAACGCTCGCACGTGACATGTGTACACCTGAACCACGCAGCCACGCTTGCACGAGACCTGTGTACACCTAAACCATGCAGTAACGCTCGCACGTGACATGTGCCCACCTGCACCATGCAGTAACGCTCGCACGTGACATGTGCCCACCTGAACCATGCAGTAACGCTCGCACGTGACATGTGCCCACCTGAACCATGCAGTAACGCTCGCACGTGACATGTGCCCACCTGAACCATGCAGTAACGCTCGCACGTGACATGTGTACACCTGAACCATGCAGTAACGCTCGCACGTGACATGTGTCCACCTGAACCATGCAGCTACGCATGCACGTGACATGTGCCCACCTGAACCATGCAGTAACGCTCGCACGTGACGTGTATCCACCTGAACCATGCAGCTACGCATGCACGTGACATGTGTCCACTTGAACCATGCAGCTACGCTTGCACGAGACCTGTGCCCACCTGAACCATGCAGTAAAGCTCGCACGTGACGTGTGTCCACCTGAACCATGCAGCTACGCATGCACGTGACGTGTGTCCACCTGAACCATGCAGCTACGCATGCACGTGACATGTGTCCACCTGAACCATGCAGTAACGCTCGCACGTGACATGTGTCCACCTGAACCATGCAGTAACGCTCGCACGTGACGTGTGTCCACCTGAACCATGCAGCTACGCATGCACGTGACATGTGTCCACCTGAACCATGCAGCTACGCATGCACGTGACATGTGCCGACCTGAACCATGCAGCTACGCTTGCACGTGACCTGTGTACACCTGAACCATGCAGCTACGCTTGCACGTGACATGTGTACACCTGAACCATGCAGCTACGCTTGCACGTGACATGTGCCCACCTGAACCATGCAGTAACGCTCGCACGTGACGTGTGTCCACCTGAACCATGCAGTAACGCTCGCACGTGACGTGTGTCCACCTGAACCATGCAGCTACGCATGCACGTGACATGTGCCCACCTGAACCATGCAGTAACGCTCGCACGTGACATGTGCCCACCTGAACCATGCAGCTACGCATGCACGTGACATGTGCCCACCTGAACCATGCAGTAACGCTCGCACGTGACATGTGCCCACCTGAACCATGCAGCTACGCATGCACGTGACATGTGTCCACCTGAACCATGCAGTAACGCTCGCACGTGACATGTGTCCACCTGAACCATGCAGTAACGCTCGCACGTGACGTGTGTCCACCTGAACCATGCAGCTACGCATGCACGTGACATGTACCCACCTGAACCATGCAGTAACGCTCGCACGTGACATGTGCCCACCTGAACCATGCAGCTACGCATGCACGTGACATGTACCCACCTGAACCATGCAGTAACGCTCGCACGTGACATGTGTCCACCTGAACCATGCAGTAACGCTCGCACGTGACGTGTATCCACCTGAACCATGCAGCCACGCTTGCACGTGACCTGTGTACCTAATGATTTATATTAATGAACAAAAATAACATAAACTTAAACATTATTCGGAATTTACAACACGACAAATGGAAACTTTGAACTCATGCAGGCTTTGATTTCTCCCAACAAAAGTTTGTGAGTTTATCATTCTTTATCTTACACATATAACGTAATTGAATCTTAACTTTAAATATGTCGTAGGTTTTCGCGGCCAAGTCTTCAATAAAACTTGCAATCGGAACGAAACGTCAGCACTTTAATTTCAATGGACTCACCGATACCTGAGATCCAAATTGCAGTTCTATTGCTGGATATAGTTTCTTCATTTGTGTACAATGTATAGTGTATGTAGTAGCAATTTGCAGTAATTGAAGTTTGAGTTTGAAAGCACATTGGATCCATTTGATTCGTATCTGTTTACAATTACAGTAGCACATATGTATCCAAGGCTACAAGTTTCACACCTACAAACACCAGCAACAGTGCCTTGCACAGTACAGATGGGATGGAGATTATCTACATACTACTGTCATGGCAAATCTGACGCGTTTGCGTGCAAGTTTTCTATACAATTTCATTTTTGCTGTCATTACATTTCAGGCGATATTTGCAAGTCTGTACTATCAAAATATGACACATCAAGAAGGAAAATATTCCTTTTAGTCCGACTTACGAGCTACTGTCCGGACGGATCCACGCACAACACATCCGCACTTACCTCGATCTAGCTGTTCTAACATTCATTTAAGGTGTTACCTATAGAAAAGCATAATAGTTCACGTATCAGTGGCCATCTTAAAGATTATTTCAAAAGTATAGACCCAGTAGTTTGTTATAACAATTCACGCATACTTGTACAAATGAGCAAGCAACGTGTCTACGTTTTCGCAACTTCAATTGGAGAAAAGCTAATTATCGGATTTAAATGAGAGGTCCTTAAAAATACGTACCAATAATGTGAGACAATAATGAAATAAACTTTTTGGATAGAAAGTGCTCTGAACGAAAATTCATAGCTTGCACTAATATGCAGGGTGCTTAGTTTCATGGCCCAAACCGCTGCTTTCGAGGCCCAACTGCTGCACCCTGCAAATTAGTGCATGCTATGAATTTTCGTTCTAGGCACTTTCTATCTAGAAAGTTTATTTAATTATTGTCTCACATTATTGATACGTATTCCTACGGACCTCTCGTTCCAATCCGATAATTAGTTTATTGCCAATTGAAGTTGAAAAAACAAACACACTTTGCTCACTTTTACATATTATGATGCGTGAATGGTTATAACAAGCTAACTACTTGGTCTATAATTTTGAAATAATCGTTTAAATGACCACTGATATGTGCACTAAATACGCGTTCCCAAACAATATACCTTAAAATGAATATTATAGCAGCTAGAACGAGATAGGTGTCGTATGTTATGCTCGTGAATTCGTAACGTTCAGCGGATTTTTCCCAACTCTGGGACTTCGTGACATCAGAGGGCAGGTCAGTTACCAGTTATCAATTAGCCGGTTTATGAGGTATTTAATTTTGAAAACTAGAACTACGTTTGTTTATTGGTTCGGGAGATATAACCAAAATAATGGAGCGCCGCGCGCGTGACCTTTAACCCCCGCCACCCGCATCAAATGCCGAGATGCGCACGGGGTAGAGATGATTCCTGACTTTCATACGAACATTTTGATACTCGTGTCTTGCTTCTACTCAAAACGTTTAGCGGAATCGGTTTCTAGAGGTCTTTTTCAGATTTCCCTCCTGACTATACCGTCAAACGTAACTAAAATTCACAGGACCCAAAACAAAACTATTGAAAACAATGTGCTTAAACTGTAAATATCTCAACCTCATCATCACCAAAATCAATCAAAATCAATCAAAATCAATCGAAAAACAAAATCATCATCATCATCATCATCATCTGAACAGGACAATGCACCGAAAACAAATCAGACAAGCGTCCTCGTTGCGTCTTTCCACCAGCATTTTACGCAGCATACATTGTCGGCATTACCTACCTCAAAACAACCTACGCTGACAATCGAGAGTAATCACCTATACCCCATGTCACGCAACATGAAACACAGATTTCTTTGGCCACCATCATAAAAATACATTCCAAAGCCCAGTCAGAAAAACTCCAGCCAAAACGTACCGATGGAATGTCCAACCGCACCTTAAGTGTACTTCTTAACCTAAGTGCCATTGAGAGCACATAAATAAATTAACTAAACAAAGTCTTCATGAAGATTCAGGCTGAAGGCCATATTAAGTCTACCTTAAACGTAATGCATCTAAAATATAATATAACCAACAAGGACATTCCATCATAACCTCTACACTGTACAATTCAAAGATGACAGAAACACCTAATACGTAATGTCAGGGCGGCCGCCCTAACACAACATATATCCGACAAAGGAAACCGTATAAAACATGCTAGCGTGAACAGTGTATAGATGGTACTCCCGTTTTGCCAACGTCAAGTATCAGCTAGGCAACACCCAAAAGTCCGTCAGCATTTTCGCCGACCGCACTATACATGATCATGTTTCCATACCATAGAAACAAACAAAAATGTGCCAGCAAGCGGAACACAATAGATTCCCTCCAATTATGAGATAACTCATGTCCGAAAATATTACCTCAAAATCAAAACAATGAGGAATAACAAATTTTCCACCAAATTCCATCAAACATCAACCATCAACGACACCACCAATTGTAACACCACCGTTTACCACTTCTTACCACGGGTCCGGCTAGGGGTTCAATTGTGGAGAACGGTCGTGGATCTCCTTCACTCTCATAACCTTCTCAACCGTCACAAAACTTCTTTGGGCGCCACTTTGTTCATTTAAAAAGAAATAACACCAGACAGGAGGAACAAAGAATACCTGTCTGGGTAATAGGTATATGGACTAACAATTGAATCAGTTTTAGAATTTATTACATTATGAACTTGAGGATGCGGAATCGTCCGTGGAACTTGTAACCAAATTTGTAAGAGTATTATTCAAAGAAAAGAAAAAGAAAGGTGGCCACCGTACATATGGTATTACGGTTTAAATAACATAACTTATTAACAGTTCGTATCTCTTTTCTTCGGCTTGTGTACGCTCCTCGATCCGCGTACTCCTTCGTACTAGCCTAGGCCTAGATACAGCTCACGCCGGTTGCATGGCCCCTCCACAACCGCCACAAACGTGGAAAAGGATAACCCGAACAAATTGCAGACCTCAAACCAATCACTTTCCCAAAACCTCGTCCTCGTCCAAAACACGACTCTTCAATCAAACCCATTCACCGTCGCTCGGCAACACAAATCAACAAATTCAAACAGTCACCGCCTTCTCAATAACTATCGTGGTCACAAAACACACGAATACCAACTCACTTAACAAATAAGACCGAAAAAGACGGCACAACAGTAAACTGTAATATAACTGTTACCGATAACAAGTTCCACAATGACGGGACGTCACACCCCCTCTGCCTACAAAAGAAAATCCTGATTTTCTTAGAAAGCCCATCTAAGCCTGAGAAAACATTTTTAAGATCCACCACATGCCACTTTCCTGCTGCTTTACCAGTCAGATCTTTGATTTCTAGCACAACAGGTGACAACTTCCTAGAAACAACGAAAGGTCCTACAAATTTCTTTGCCAGTTTGGCTGAAAAGTATTTGGTAGCATCAGACAAAACAAAGTTACGTCTCCAAACTCGGTCTCCCTCTCGATATTCAACAGGTTGGTGACGCAAGTTATAATTCCGTGCTTGACGACGTTGGGCCTCTGCAACGTTACACTGTACTCTTTCACGAATATTTTCGAGACCAGCCCATCTCTCTTCTATACCCATTGCAATCTTCTCTCCAGACGTGTCGAATGTGGAACGGTCACGTTTCCCGCAAAGACTCAATTCTCGTCCATATTGTAAATAAGCAGGAGTGTACTTGGTCGTCTCATGTTTACTCGTCCGGAGCACATATTGAACTTGAGGTAGTAATATGTCCCATTTCCGCTGGTTCTCTCCAACAAAAATTGCAATAATGTTGCCAACTTCCTTATTCATTCGTTCCACTGGATTAGCTTGTGGGTGGTAAAGAGGGGTGAATTGCACCTCCACGCCATAGGCATCCATGGTCTGTTTGAAATCGTTAGACGCTAGTTGGGGTCCATTGTCAACAATGATACGACGAGGAGCTCCATTCTCGAGAAACACGGAGTTAATTAACTGAAAAAGTACCTCTTGACTAGTTGAGTTTCGTAATGGAAATAGATAAGTCCACTTTGTGTGTGTATCTTGTACAACGAGGATAAATTTATTTCTTTTCAAAGAAGGGGGTAATGGACCGATTAAATCCAAAGTAAGAACTTCCCATGGACAAGACGGAAACACTCGAGGATTTAGTAATCCAGCAGGACGCCTCTGTAAAACTTTGTGCTGAGCACACACGTGACAAGACGACACGTAGCGACATACCTCAAATTTCATCTTCGGCCAATAATATTCTTGAGCGAGTCGAGCTAAAGTCTTATACATTCCTCGGTGACCAGCCTTGGGTTCGTCGTGGCATTCCATAATAGCCTCTCGACGCAACTCTTCAGGTAACACGCGTTTCCACACGCTTTCCTCCACAGGTAACTTACTATAATCGTAACACAATTTGAAAAGTTTCACGCCTTCTAGACGCCAAACAGAAAAATCTTGGGGTTTTTCTCGTACCTGATCACACATTTTTAAATACCATTTGTCTAGAATGGGAGCTACAACTTCCAACGCTGCCACTGGTTCTTTCGCTCTTGACAAAGCGTCGGGAACAACATGTGCAGACCCTTTCCTATGTATAATTGTAAAATTGTATTGTTGAAGTCGGACCGCCCACCTAGCTAGTCGACCAACAGGATCTCTCAAATTATTCAACCACAGAAGACTATGGTGATCTGTTATGACCGTGAATTGCGAGCCCTCTAAATAAGCACGGTGCTTCTCTACCGCCCAAATGACAGCAAGACATTCTTTTTCGGTAACGGAAAATCTCCTTTCTGCATTAGTAAGGGTACGGCTACCATAGGCGATTACTTGTTCCCCTTCGTCGGATTCCTGAGATAGAACACAACCAATTCCAAACTCTGAAGCATCGGTCTGTAAAACAAATGGTTTGGAGAAATCGGGACAAGTAAGAACTGGAGCACTAGCCAGACAAGTTTTAACTTTACAAAAAGCTTCCTCGGCAACGCTTTCCCACTTCCAACCTGTGCTTTTCTTAAGTAACGCCGTAAGTGGAGCAACCGTAGTTGACAAATCCGGTATAAACCGTCGATACCACGAAGCCATCCCTACAAAACGACGTACTTCTTTGACTTTCGTCGGGCGAGGATAGTTAACGATTGCCTCTACTTTGGCCGGATCAACATGAAGACCCCAACGATCTATAACGTAACCAAGATATTTAAGTTCAGGACGCACGAAATGACATTTTTCCATATTTAGTGTCAATGATGCTTTTCGTAAACGACGGAAAATTTCTTCCAATAGTTCCAAATGTTGCTGAAAGCTGGATGTAGCCAAGATTATGTCATCCAGATATACGAAGACATAGGGTTCGAGATCGGGACCCAAAACTTTATCGATCAAACGCTGCCAAGTCGCGGGACTGTTATGTAACCCGAACGGCATCCTCCGAAATTGAAACAACCCTCTACCTGGTACTGTGAACGCTGTCTTATCTCTACTAGCTTCTTCCACTCCGATCTGCCAAAAAGCATTTTTTATATCGAGTGAAGATAAATATCTACTATCTCTAAGACGATCCAATATTGCTGACACATAAGGTATGGGATACGCATCCTTTTTTGTACACGCATTAACCTTACGGTAGTCTACCACGAAACGATACGCGCCCGAAGGTTTCTTCACCAAAATAATGGGTGAGCTCCAAGAACTCATAGAAGGTTCCACAATAACATCTGATCCAATTCTCGATTAATTTCTGCTTGAACTACTGGTGACACAGGGTAATACCGCTGTTTAATTGGTAACGCATCACCCGAATCAATACGGTGTTGTATTAACGGCGTAGGTTCACTAGGAATATTTACGTTTTCAGCAATGTTTCTATCTAACAACTCTTTTAGACGTCTCTCTTGCTCAAGGGTTAAGTTTTCACGTGGTTGTAGAACACGTAGAGACTCACAGGTAATATCAGGGGTGTCGGAAAATGACCAAGTCCCCTCACTAACGTCAGGTACCAATTTCATAGCGTTCCAAAAATCAATGCCTAGAATAAGGGTAGATTTTACTTCGGGAACAATCATGACCGGAAGAACAACAGAACGATTGTCTAAGGTGAGTGGTAAATCGACAATACCTTCTACCTCACATTCAGCCCCATTCGCCACTAACACACTAGGGTTGGAATTCATAGTCGGCCCCTACACCTAGGGGCACCCATTGTTGCTATGGATTTGTTTTGTTTATGGGAAATAACATGGACACAACGGTTACCTTGGTAACAATGGGCGCCCCTAGGTGTAGGGGCCGACTATGAATTCCAACCTAAGGTTGGAATTCATAGTCGGCCCCTACACCTAGGGGCGCCCATTGTTACCAAGGTAACAGTTGTTTTCATGTTATTTCCCATAAACAAAACAAATCCATAGCAACAATGGGTGCCCCTAGGTGTAGGGGCCGACTATGAATTCCAACCTAATATTTGTTGGTTGCACCTTAAACCCAAGTTGTTGTACAATTTTCCAACCTTTGCCTCCTAAGAACGTACGCGAAGCGCCAGAGTCCAATAAGCCTCTAACCTTCCGGCCGAAAATATCTATATCCAAATAATAACGACAATCCTCTTTATGTTTGGTCATAACGCCTTCTACTACACATGGTGAAACATTGGTAATTCCAATATTATTCATTCATTTATTCGTAGGCCTATCCGGGACAATCAACGCTCGCCTACGGGATTGCGTTGCCCTACGACGTTTTTTGAACAATCCGAACAAGTTAAAACTGTCGCATCAACCTTCCCACAAGTAAAGCAATATTTCCGATTACCTCTCTTCTGACAATCTCTAATCGAATGACCGGCCCAACCACAACATGCACATTTCACTTGTTTAGCTGCGGTAACCGCAAGTTGTACTGGTGGTACAGTCGTAGTCGCTTCCAATTTAATACGCGATTTACTCACCCCCTGGTAAGCTAAATCAGGCTCCAGTGATACTTTGGAAGATGGAGGAGGGCGGAATTTCTGAGATAACAGAAAACTGTCCTCAACCCTACGACCCAACTCTCGTAATCTGTCAATTGATCCTACATCTTGAAGACAAAGTTTTTCCATTATCGAAGGCAGAACGTTCTTCTTTATTACTCGTAACCTATCCTCTTCCGACACAACATACGATAACCGATTAAATAAATTGTCCATAACAGCTAGGTACATGCCTATTCGCTCTGAGTCACCTTGGGTCCTAGCCCTTATCTCTTCCATCAAACTGTCATCATTATCGCTGGGTGAAAACTCAGCCCTCATTTCTGTAACCAGTTCCGCCCAAGAATGAGTATTTCGTTTGACAGACCGAAACCAAATCAACGCAGATCCACTGAAAATATCGACTGCTTCGGTCCATAGCTGCTCCTTAGTGACGTTACGTGCTGAACACAATTCATCTACGCGTTCTAAGAACGCACCCAAACTCATATCAGAACTCTCACCAGTAAATTTTAAATTCCACTTAGCCACCGGAATCATATTCCTCTCCGAGCGTTGAGCCTCTCTACGAACTTCTGGCACCGCTACCGCTGGAATTGTACCTACTGCTTCAACCATGTTAAGAAATCTACGATTAAGTAGAACAACATCCTCATTTAGTGGACGAATACGCTCCTGCACCGCATCACTGTCACCTAACAAGTGAAGTCGACGTTCAGCTAATACCAGTCTAAGTGAAATGGTTCTTGATTGTTCTACATCTCCCTCATAATCAGAAATTAGCATAGACAAGTCGGTCAGCTTAGTACCAATCGCAGTGAGTTCTCGATCCAAGTCAGCCATCTTAAAAACCCTCGAATCTACAAGACACGATTCAAAACAACAACTACTATAAACAACAATATCCCGTAACCAAGCTTTGACCAGTCACAACAGAGATAAAACGATTTAACTTGAAAATAATACCCAACACGTAGTCGAATTACAAGACTCACTACAAATCTAGATTAAACAACGAGGAAACTTCAACAAAGAACCAATTGTCAACAAACCGTCAAGCACAGCGACCAATACAATCCACCACGTACGGAGACAGCCTGTACTGTGCTAACAATAACAACCACATGAGCACAATAACAATCACTCGACACAACAACAACAACGAGACAATAACAAACACGTTTGCACCTCAATCGTAAACGGCAACAACACACATGTATGCACCTTAATCGTATCGAGCCAATAACACCCACGTATGCCAAATAACAACCACAGGGGAACAATAACAACCCCGTACGCAACTCAATCGTCTAGAGCCCCACGTTCGAGCGCCAATTATGTAACACCACCGTTTACCACTTCTTACCACGGGTCCGGCTAGGGGTTCAATTGTGGAGAACGGTCGTGGATCTCCTTCATTCTCATAACCTTCTCAACCTTCACAAAACTTCTTTGGGCGCCACTTTGTTCATTTAAAAAGAAATAACACCAGACAGGAGGAACAAAGAATACCTGTCTGGGTAATAGGTATATGGACTAACATTTGAATCAGTTTTAGAATTTATTACATTATGAACTTGAGGATGCGGAATCGTCCGTGGAACTTGTAACCAAATTTGTAAGAGTATTATTCAAAGAAAAGAAAAAGAAAGGTGGCCACCGTACATATGGTATTACGGTTTAAATAACATAACTTATTAACAGTTCGTATCTCTTTTCTTCGGCTTGTGTACGCTCCTCGATCCGCGTACTCCTTCGTACTAGCCTAGGCCTAGATACAGCTCACGCCGGTTGCATGGCCCCTCCACAACCGCCACAAACGTGGAAAAGGATAACCCGAACAAATTGCAGACCTCAAACCAATCACTTTCCCAAAACCTCGTCCTCGTCCAAAACACGACTCTTCAATCAAACCCATTCACCGTCGCTCGGCAACACAAATCAACAAATTCAAACAGTCACCGCCTTCTCAATAACTATCGTGGTCACAAAACACACGAATACCAACTCACTTAACAAATAAGACCGAAAAAGACGGCACAACAGTAAACTGTAATATAACTGTTACCGATAACAAGTTCCACAATGACGGGACGTCACACAATATTGTGACCATAAAGTCACCAGATAGTCAAGTCAACGACAAAAAAACATCTCGTTCAATCACATCGCATAACGACCTCAATATTCAATAATTTTGACCATAAAGTCACCGAATAAAAGTTATTTTAGTAACTACATCCCACCTCATACATCAACAACGCGATTATCCCCGCTACCTCGGGCGATAACCTTCCATTCAAGCACGCACAATTCACGTAAGAAACGTCGATTCATCACTTCAGTCCGAAGTTCACATCCGTTCGTCCTAGAACGTACGTACTAATCTCGGGCACGGACAATTCCATAGTGCATGAACCGACAGAATAAAAAACATAGACAGTATTTAAATAATAAAGTAGTATACAAAATATACAAACAAATATACAACACTCAAATTACGACGTAAACATAACAATAATAATTACTATCCTATTGGTAAGAATACAGTATACACTAATTGTGCGCCCCCCTAAACTACCACAGCAAGGCGCTAAAGAGGGAATAAACGGTTGAACTACACAACGTATATACACTACAAGTACACTGCTGCATCCATCCAGGAATCGAACCGACGACCTGACGTTCCCTGTCCACACCTTCCAGGTGATCATACACTGGCCCCAAGAGGCATTCAGGGTGTAAACCCCTACATTCAGTGTACAACACACCCTTTCAGTGTGAACGTAGACCGTCACTGCATTTCACCCTACTACAATCCTAATTTAAACTTTAAAACTATTTTTTTTCTTTTTTTTTTTTAATACCATACAATCTTGCGGGATAAAATATACAATTAATCAACCAATGTTCCAACCATTCATGTTTCTGGCCAGGGTAAACGCCATTCCTCAGGATCGTACCAAGGCTTAATTCTCAAAACATGAACGGTATCCTCGGACCATTTATTATTCAACTTCAGTCTAATTCGATAGTTCAAGTCGGACAACTTTTCCAAAATAGGGAAAGGGCCCAACCACCTATGAATAAACTTTTCCACTTTTCCCACTTTGCGAATCGGGAAATAAACCTTCACATAATCACCCACTTCAAACTCAACATGCCTACGCCCTTTGTCATATCTTACCTTCTGCTTACCCTGTTCAATCTGAATAACATCCAAAACTTTCTGTCTGGCTTCCTGAAGTATCGCTTTACGTGTCGCACTATCCACTCCCAACTGTAGTTCCGGGTGGACCCCTGCATCGATAGTAAGAGTGGGCTCCCTCCCGTAAACCAAATAAAACGGGGTACGTTTTGTCGTAGCTTGTACCGAAACATTATAGGAAAAAGTGCACATAGCAACATATTCGTCCCAATTATCATGATGAGAATTAACAAAGAACGACAAGAGAGTGCCCAGAGTGCCGTTGAAGTGTTCGTCCAAGCCATTCGTGCTAGGTCTGTACGAAGAGGTGTACATAGAGCTAGCCCCCAACTAGCGTACAATTTCTGAAACAAGACTTCCCCGAAAAACTGCCCCCCTATCACTCAGAATCATTCTCGGACACGAGTGATGACAGATGACGTGTTCAACAATGAAGTTTGCGACATCATTAGCGCCCCCCGAGGGAATAGCTTTAGCTATGGCCCACTTCGTAGCGTAATCAGTCGCTGTTACAATATACTTCATGTGGGTTTTAGTGAGCTTGAGAAGACCCATAATATCCACCCCGATCATGTAAAATGGGTTTCCCACTGGAACTGATTGCAGCAACCCTGCTGGTTTAAGTTTAGGACTTTTCTTCGACTGGCAATCCCCACAACGTTTCACATACCTCGCCACCTCTGTACACATACCATCCCAATAAAACCGTGTTTTCAACTTGGCATATGTTTTCATAAACCCAAGATGACTACCCCCTCCAGGACTGTCGTGGCAATCATACATCACTTCAACCTTAAGATTGTCTGGAACAACAAACAACTTAGTAGGTCCATTCGGGACAAAGGTTTTCTTGAAAAGCGCCCTATTTTCCAGAACGTAACTTCATGATTGACGATGGACCCTAGAAGAAGCCTGGTCAGGATTCAATATGGCGTCCATCAACTCAGCAAGCCTAGGATCTTGTTTTTGAGCGTTAGCCATTTCCTCAACTTGAATAGGCAACGTCATAATTTCCATTTCTCCCTCTATATCCCCTGGCTCAGGGCCATCTTTAGGTAACAACCGTGACATACAGTCCGCATCCAGGTGTTGTCATAGTCCATCAAAAAGATAGTCCACCTAGCTAAACGACCACTTCTTGCACTGCTTTTACGGAAGTAGCACAGTCCACAATGGTCTGTGACGAGTTGGAACCGTCTACCATATATGAAATGACGAAACTGCTTAAGGGCATAGACGACCTCCAATAATTCGAGTTCGAAGACCCCATAGTTCGCTTCTGCGGACGTAACACGGCGCGAGCTATAACCGATCGGGTACCATTCCGAATCAAATTGCTGCAGAATAATAGCGCCCAACCCCTCTCTAGATGCATCTGTCCTGATTTGAGTAGGAGCATCGCCTGAATAGTGTCTTAACACGGGGGCGGAGACCAACTTTGATTGTAAAGTTCTGAAGGCCGTCTCTTGTTCATCATTCCAAGCAAATCGAACATTTTTCTTCGTTAAGGCCGTAAGGGGCGCACAAATACGGGCATAGTCCTGTATAAACTTCCTATAATATGAAGTTAGTCTAATGAAAGATCGTACTTGTTTCACTGTGGTAGGTACTGGAAAATCTAAAACTGCCTGAACCGTATCTAGGTTAGGAGAAACTCCCATAGCATTAACCACGTGCCCCAGAATCGGAATTTCCCCAAATCCGAAAGAACACTTTTCCGGATTCAACGTCATGTTAGCATTCCTGAATCTTTCAAGCACCATCCTTAGTCTGTTTAAATGGTCATCAAAGCTCTCGCCCGGGACTAAAATGTCATCAAGATATACCAAACAATGAGTATATAAGAGAGTAGAGACCCCTTAGCACTTTATCCATTGCGCTCTGAAATAGGGCTGGCGCCGTAGAGATTCCGAATGGCAGTCGCTCAAACGAGAACAAACCCACACAGGTAGAGAAACTACATATTTCCTTAGCACGAGGCGTAAGCCCCAGCTGCCAAAATCCTGACTGAAGATCTAGGGAGGTGAATACCGTACAGCCATTAAGACAGGCTAGCAGACTGTCAGCATTAGCACTAGGGTAACTATAGCCCTTAATTTGTAAATTGACCTTCCTGAAATCCACCACCAGTCTTAGTTTACCATTCTTCTTCTTCACCAAGCATATTGGACTTGCCCACTCAGTTATGGAGGGAGAGATGATACCAGCTTTAAGCAAATCATTAATATGTTCAACAATGGCCGCCCTCTCTCCCGCACTCACACGATAGGGCTGCATACGTACCGGATTGGGATCTTTCAATTCAATGTCACAATCACCAATATTAGCTTTCCCAATCAACTTCGACGACCAGGCAAAAACATCATGAAATGACGTCAATAAACCAAGCAATTTGTCACGTTCATTGTCCGGCATGTCGTTATTTATATTAAGAGAAGCAATATCAGCAAGGACATTCCGTTGAGATAACTGAGTTCGTTTATCAACGGCCTTCATCGTCAGCATATCAGTGTCACTCGTCTCCAGCCTGTCTACGCTCGTTACCTGCTGAGGCAAAATGGCCGCTACACTCGCACCATATGAGTGCGAGACCTCGTTCACAACCCCACTATCCATAGCAACTAATTCCGCATCTTCAACTTCTCCTAACACAGAGTTCTTGTACACACAGACAGGGAGTGCAGAAAAATTAGCCATCGGCAAGACTCCGCACATTGAAAAAGACAGCATCATTGGGGGAATAATCAACCCCTTACGTTCCATCCAAGTCACCCTTGGTTCAAAGACTCCGACCTCATACGGAAGACCTGCTTCTACTGTGAATTCTATCCGACCCATCATGCCTGGACCAGTAACAACTTCTCTGGAAGCTTTCAACAGCAAGGGCTCAGTTTCCGTGAGATATATAGAGAATAAATAATTGTCCGACTCCCCCTCCCCTGAAGAGGAAAGTAGTGGAGCCTGATCGACAACGTTCGGTATATCCAATCCACTAAATTTAACAGTCACGTCAACATCCATTCCGTGCATGGACACGGTACCATTACAATAATCTATAACAACCTTATATGTTACACAAAAATCACATCCAAGTAAACATTTAACGGACAGTCTTTCGACCACAATAAAGTCCATAGGGAAGGCAGTTCCTGCTATCACCAAACCAATTCCACAGACGCGGCCAACCACCCTTAAAATTGAGTTGTCTGCCGTACGTAACAACCCGTCCACCGGGCTTAACTCCAAATGCCGGACCAAATCCGCGCTAATGCAGGATACCCCCACCCCCGAATCCACTAGGGAGGAAAAGACTTCCTCTCCCAGACTCACAGGAATCCTCAAAGATCCCCACGTACGGTTCACCATAACATCAACTATTTGAGTAGCCAAGTCCATCTCCCCATCAAAAACAATAACGTCCCTGCCATTTTCTGAGCACTATTTACATCCCCTTGATAATCAACACCTTCTTCCTCTACAGGAACCTCTGGTACGACAACATCTACAGACTCCTGCAATATCACAGCCATAATTTCCGGAATACGTCGCAAAACTTTTTCTCTATGCCGGACAGCCGCTCTCCTTATAAAACATTTCTGCCTTTTGTGTCCCACACGAAAACATGCAAAACACCTACCCTTAAAACTAAACTCTTGGACATTCCTTCCTTCCTCAACCAAAGAGACTCTATCGCCTAACACCGGAGACGTCTCGCACCCCGGCGAGTAACTCAGTTTCCCGTAGTAGGGATGGACGTTGAGGGTTGCTGCTCGGGCTGCGACTCACCGACCGGTCCATTCCCTGCCTGCAGAGCCTTTAATTGCAGTTGTGCTTTAATTGCACAGTTGCACTTGTGGGGCATGCCCTGTTGTCAATAAAGAATCAATAAAATCCCTCATAAAATGCCCAGGCTTCTTACAGAAATAACACACTGCTCGTCCATCTACCCCACGTTGATTACCACGTGCATATCCACACTAATAACCCCCATAACCGTGAAACATTCCTTGCTGCTGCTGATAAGGCTGCTGTTGTTGTTGTTGCCAACAACACTCACATTGTTGACCACCCCCCATCACCGGTTGAGACGCACAGAACCCCTGTTACTCACGAGCGCCCTTCTGCTGCATAAGGCCAGCCTGCACCTTCTCCAATGACTCCACTTTTGCCACTAAGGCTGTCATCGCTTTTACCAACTCAGCAACAGCGCCATCTTCTGCCAACACAGGTCTACTCGACGTCCCCAGCCCCCTTGGATGCTCAACGTGGACAGGCGCAATCACCGGCTGCTTGTTCCCCCACTCGGCTGCACTCTTCCCGAACTCTTCGACATCACCAAGCTCATCTAACAGCTTATCCACATTAACAAAAGTCATGTGCCGTATCGCCTCTGCCAAGTCAGGGCGCAACCCCTGAATAACCCATTGGACCCGTTCTCCGTTGGACATCGCAGGGTTCACCTTATCCATTAACTTAACCCTGGCAAAGGCGTAGTTATACACACTCTCACCCAGGCGTTGAAGACGAGCACACAACAACCCCATCCAATACTGGAAGTCCCCCTTCTTGACCCCCCAAGTCTTGATGAAATGGGCCTTCAAATCCGACCACAGCAATGGTTGCACAGCCCCGTCTGCTAGCACAGGAGCTTCCGCCAACCTTCTGGCATCTAACGCCGAATACCAATCTGCCTGCCCCCCTGACAAGTAGGACGGCAAAGCCTTCAATTTTTTACCATCCGACCACGAGTTCACATCACCAGCCCTATCAAAATCTGCAATCCATAATTCCGCATCATCCTCACCTGGTCGAAACTTATCTAAACGCACAAATGCGCCCCCACCACCCTGTGGCTGAGCCATTCTAGATGTAGTTTGTGTTTCACCCCTCAAGTCTGCCTCGTCGTCTGAACTATCCCCTGGAAGAGGTGTTAATAAAGCCTCATTCACAAGATCACCACTCTCGAGTCTCTGCCGACGATGACACCACTCCAACAACCTCTACGCAGGAGAAAGCCTTTCACTGGTATTAGGCACGCCCAAATTTCGAAGCGACGCTCGCAACGCCCGATCAGATGGAACCTCACTCATAGAGGAAAACCTAGCATCAAGACAAACCTACACCACCAACAATACATCAACGCACAAAAACAACCCACATGCCTGAGTTTGTGCACATGCCTGTTTGACTGAGCCCCAAGAGAGATGGTGTTGCCTTTAGGCCTGGGGAGCGTAGCTGGTGTTAAGCTATGGGACCCAGTTTTCCCCTAATCTCGACCAGGATCGGTATTTTGTGGGTCATGGATCATGCAGGGTGGACACCATTAAATAGACAGATTCCAATAAACAAGGGTTACGTATACTGTTCTTAGACTTCTACCCTAAATGGTCATTCCTTAAACTGTTGCATTGCCGTGCGTGGGTTCGACTTAATTAAAAAAAACACACAATCTCCCAGAACATCATCCTACCCTTGATAACGGCTTGGTACAGCAACCCGTCAATCCTCTGGGTCCAAGCTCTTCCCTCGTACAGGTACTGGGTTACGACCTTGTTGTTCTTCCCTCTACTTCTCTCTTCCGCTCTTGTCTGCTTCATCCCGTTTCATGCGTGGTCACTAACTCCTCAAACCCCGGTTGATGTTTATTCCTCGAAGTTTAGACGTAAACTCCCCGAGCCGGCCAATCCTTCTCCCGCACTTCGACACTACTGACGTCATTGCTCTCCATCCCCACCAAGCCATAGACTTAGTTGGAAAAGTCCATTCTTCTGTCTTCAAACCGTTTTCCCGCTCGTATCACCCAATAAGCTCTCAGGACCCGCTCCCCCTCTTCTCTGTGTCAATAAAGTGGGGGCCTGCCACCGTTGTAAATTTTAGTAAAACAAAGTCCAACTGACTAAGGTGTTCTTACTTCTCGGCGTTCGTTACCCGCTCCCGATAAAGTGTTTAAATCCTGACACATGCACATTCCACGGGTACACTCAACTTGTGCATGCATCCTGTTAGGATTTCAACACATCCGGATACTGGCCAACAACTTATATTGATAGAATAGAAGAAGACGATGAAATGGTCATATTCTTCACAATATTTGGGTAAAATTGCAAGACTATCTACAGAGACAACATGAGCGTAATGAAGAGTTTTAAACCATAAGACGGCGTTGCCGCTGTTATTTCTCGCTTACCGAAATTATTTACCTTGTATTGGCTTGCGTGTGCTCATTTTTTTTAATGATTTACCCCAAATCATTTCTTGCTTATCGAAATTATTTTCTCTTGTGTTGGCTTGCGCCTGCTTATTTTTAATGATTTACCCCAAACCTGCTCCAAACCCTTTCAAACTTATCCACCAAACATTTACCCTTGAACTGTAACCTAAAAGAAATACAAGAATGGCGGGTTTCTTATCTTTCCAAAGAGAGCCTGAGGAAGATCTCGAGTACAACGTTCTGTATGGTGAACGGAGTTCCTTGCCAACTAAGTGACTCGCGACATGATTTACACGTGGACGAAATAAGTATAATACCATGGCTGGTATAGTTCAAAGGCACAAATGTAAGTAAAATAGCATCGCTGGTAGAGTTCAAAGGCACAATGTAAGTATAATGGTATAGCTGGTAGAGTTCAAAGGCAGAAAATGTGAGTATAATAGCATGGCTGGTAGAGTTCAAAGGCACAAATGTAAGTATAATACCATGGCTGGTATAGTTTAAAGGCACAAATGTAAGTAAAATAGCATCGCTGGTAGAGTTCAAAGGCACAATGTAAGTATAATGGTATGGCTGGTAGAGTTCAAAGGCGTAAAATGTGAGTATAATAGCATGGCTGGTAGATTTCAAAAGCACAAATGTAAGTATAATAGCGTAGCTGGTAGAGTTTAAAGGCACAAATGTAAGTATAATATATTGGCTGGAAGAGTTCAAAGGCACACAATGTGAGTATAATACCATGGCTGGTAGAGTTCAAAGGCACAATGTAAGTATAATGGTATGGCTGGTACAGTTCAAAGGCAAAATGTAAGTATAATAGCATGGCTGGTAGAGTTCAAAGGCACAAATGTATATAAAATGCGTGGCTGGTAGATTTCAAAAGCACAAATGTAAGTATAATAGCATGGCTGGTAGAGTTCAAAGGCACAAATGTAAGTATAATAGCATGGCGTGTAGAGTTCAAAGATGTATGCATAATAGCATGGCATGTAGAGTTTAAAGGCACAAATGTAAGTATAATGGTATGGCTGGTAGAGTTCAAAGATTTATGCATAATAGCATGGCGTGTAGAGTTTAAAGGCACAAATGAAAGTATAATGGTATGTCTGGTAGAGTTCAAAGATGTATGCATAACAGCATGGCGTGTAGAGTTTAAAGGCACAAATGTAAGTATAATGGTATGGCTGGTAGAGTTCAAAGATGTATGCATAATAGCATGGCGTGTAGAGTTTAAAGGCACAAATGTAAGTATAATGGTATGGCTGGTAGAGTTCAAAGATGTATGCATAATAGCATGGCGTGTAGAGTTTAAAGGCACAAATGTAAGTATAATGGTATGGCTGGTAGAGTTCAAAGATGTATGCATAACAGCATGGCGTGTAGAGTTTAAAGGCACAAATGTAAGTATAATGGTATGGCTGGTAGAGTTCAAAGATGTATGCATAATAGCATGGCGTGTAGAGTTTAAAGGCACAAATGTAAGTATAATGGTATGGCTGGTAGAGTTCAAAGATGTATGCATAATAGCATGGCGTGTAGAGTTTAAAGGCACAAATGTAAGTATAATGGTATGGCTGGTAGAGTTCAAAGATGTATGCATAATAGCATGGCGTGTAGAGTTTAAAGGCACAAATGTAAGTATAATGGTATGGCTGGTAGAGTTCAAAGATGTATGCATAAAAGCATGGCGTGTAGAGTTTAAAGGCACAAATGAAAGTATAATGGTATGCCTGGTAGAGTTCAAAGATGTATGCATAACAGCATGGCGTGTAGAGTTTAAAGGCACAAATGTAAGTATAATGGTATGGCTGGTAGAGTTCAAAGATGTATGCATAATAGCATGGCGTGTAGAGTTTAAAGGCACAAATGTAAGTATAATGGTATGGCTGGTAGAGTTCAAAGATGTATGCATAATAGCATGGCGTGTAGAGTTTAAAGGCACAAATGTAAGTATAATGGTATGGCTGGTAGAGTTCAAAGATGTATGCATAAAAGCATGGCGTGTAGAGTTTAAAGGCACAAATGTAAGTATAATGGTTTGGCGTGTAGAGTTTAAAGGCACAAATGTAAGTATAATAGCATGGCGTGTAGAGTTTAAAGATGAATGCATAATAGCATGGCGTGTAGAGCTAAAGGCACAAATGTAAGTATAATAGTATCGCTGGTAGAGTTTAAAGGCAAAAATGTAAGTATAGTAGTATCGCTGGTAGAGTTCAAAGGCACAATGTAAGTATAATAGTATCGCTGGAAGAGTTCAAAGATGTATGCATAATAGCATGGCGTGTAGAGTTTAAAGATGTATGCATAATAGCATGGCGTGTAGAGCTAAAGGCACAAATGTAAGTATAATAGTATCGCTGGTAGAGTTCAAAGGCACAATGTAAGTATAATGGTATCGCTGGTAGAGTTCAAAGATGTATGCATAATAGCATGGCGTGTAGAGTTTAAAGGCACAAATTTAAGTATAATAGTATTGCTGGTAGAGTTCAAAGGCACAATGTAAGTATAATGGTATGGCTGGTAGAGTTCAAACAAATGTATGTATGATATCGTGGCTTGTAGAGTTCAAAGGCACAAATGTAAGTATAATAACATGGCGGGTAGAGTTTAAAGGCACAAATGTAAGTATAATAGTATCGCTGGTAGAGTTCAAAGGCACAAATGTGTGTATAATATCGTGGCTAGTAGAGTTCAAAGGCACAAATGTATGTAAAATATCGTGGCTTGTAGAGTTCAAAGGCACAAATGTAAGTATAAAAGCATGGCTGGTAGAGTTCAAAGGCACAAATGTTACTATAAAGCATGGCTGGTACAGTTCAAAGGCACAAATGTAAGTATAAAAGCATGGCTGGTAAAGCCACAAATGTAAGGGCTGATTATTCTGTAGTGTCACAAATCTGCAGCAACGACTTTGAACTGGTTATTACGCCGATCTGGAGATGAGCAGCACTATTTCTCTGACGAAATCTCGTTCTTAGAACAATGAAGCTCGTAATTGTCATTAAAAAACGATGGAACAATCCAATTATTTAACCCGAGAAGTAAAAAGCTTGATGGTTTGCCCGACACACGTACGGGCGAGCTTATTAGTCAGCTCCATGTGTGGTCTGTAATGGGAGCATTTCTTTGACTGAATTCGGCCAGCAAGGCGGTGCACGGTTCAAAATATTCGGTTCATCATTTCACAGCAAAAACTTTAATTCGAACTTAATATAGACAAAGTTATAATAATTGAATTTTTTTTTATAAAAACAATCTACTATTTATAACAATTTTTGAAGAAGACTCAATTCATACAGCTACTATTTTTCATGCAGTGTGGTCTGAATTTAATTTCATTAATTTTAAAAATGACCATACTTAACAAGAACCCTAAATTATTCAAGTAGATTTATAAAAAAACTTCCGTAAGGTTGAGATCTACAGTAGTTAAAAATGATAATGGGCCAATTTAAGTGGTTTCATATTTTAGATGATCACATTTACATTCTTGTATTTGATTATATTTTTTGTGCACATTTGCAACAGGTTAGGTCGGGGAGTGGCCGCGGTTATTAACGGCCACGGGGCTTGAACACGGCGGACTGTTATGCTGGCATCGGCGACATCCTCGCACATACAACTGACACTCTACTAAAAGCCAGCTAACCAAGCGGCAAATTAAATAACATACTTAAATACACCAGTGCTTTATATTACCACTAGATATAAATTGACAGCACATTTTTTTGTTACTAAGATTAACACAAGAGATAATTAAGTAAATTGCCCGACCACTCTACGAAATCTTATGAAGGCGACAGAATAAAGGTAGAGAGAAGATATCTTACACAATTAGTGCAGTCAATTCTAATTTTGCCGGTACATCCTTTAGTAATGCAGGTACGTAGTAGGCTACATAGGTTGTGTTCATTTTATTATATCTGAATAATCGGATGATGCTCGTTGCCAGGAGTCAAAATTAAATTCTTTTTGTATTATCCCTTCGGGTAAGAACCGACAATAGTCCTGAAGTCCCGGAGCATTTGTACTAGGCCTCGCCTCTAGTCCCGGAGCATTTAAACTAGGCCTCAAGGCTAGTGGCGACAATAGTCCTCTAGTCCCGGAGCATTTGTACTAGGCCTCGGGGCTAGTGGCGACAATAGTCCTCTAGTCCCGGAGCATTTGTACTAGGCCTCAAGTCTAGTGGCGACAATAGACCTCTAGTCCCGGAGCATTTGTACTAGGCCTCAAGGCTAGTGGCGACAATAGTCCTCTAGTCCCGGAGCATTTGTACTAGGCCTCAAGGCTAGTGGCGACAATAGTCCTCTAGACCCAGAGCATTTGTACTAGGCCTCGCCTCTAGTCCCGTAGCATTTGTACTAGGCCTCGGAGCTAGTGGCGACAATAGTCCTCTAGTCCCGGAGCATTTGTACTAGGCCTTAAGTCTAGTGGCGACAATAGGCCTCTAGTCCCGGAGCATTTGTACTAGGCCTCAAGGCTAGTGGCGACAATAGTCCTCTAGTCCCGGAGCATTTGTACTAGGCCTCAAGGCTAGTGGCGACAATAGTCCTCTAGTCCCGGAGCATTTGTACTAGGCCTCAAGGCTAGTGGCGACAATAGTCATCTAGTCCCGGAGCATTTGTACTAGGCATCAAGGGTAGTGGCGACAATAGGCCTCTAGTCCCGGAGCATTTGTACTAGGCCCCGGGGCTAGTGGCAACAACAGTCCTCTAGTCCCGGAGCATTTGTACTAGGCCTCGGGGCTAGTGGCGACAATAGTCCTGTAGCCCCAGAGCATTTGTACTAGGCCTCGGCGCTAGTGGCGACAACAGTCCTCTAGCCCCGGAGCATTTGTACTAGGCCCCGGGGCTAGTGGCAATAACAGTCCTCTAGTCCCAGAGCATTTGTACTAGGCCTCAAGGCTAGTGGCGACAACAGTCCTCTAGCCCCAGAGCATTTGTACTAGGCCTCGGGGCTAGTGGCGACAACAGTCCTCTAGCCCCAGAGCATTTATACTAGGCCTCGGGGCTAGTGGCGACAACAGTCCTCTAGCCCCAGAGCATTTGTACTAGGCCTCGGGGCTAGTGGCGACAACAGTCCTCTAGCCCCGGAGCATTTGTACTAGGCCCCGGGGCTAGTGGCGACAACAGTCCTCTAGTCCCGGAGCATTTGTACTAGGCCTCAAGGCTAGTGGCGACAATAGTCCTCTAGTCCCGGAGCATTTGTACTAGGCATCAAGGCTAGTGGCGACAATAGGCCTCTAGTCCCGGAGCATTTGTACTAGGCCTCGGGGCTAGTGGCGACAACAGTCCTCTAGCCCCAGAGCATTTGTACTAGGCCTCGGGGCTAGTGGCGACAACAGTCCTCTAGCCCCGGAGCATTTGTACTAGGCCTCGGGGCTAGTGGCGACAACAGTCCTCTAGCCCCAGAGCATTTGTACTAGGCCTCGGGGCTAGTGGCGACAACAGTCCTCTAGCCCCGGAGCATTTGTACTAGGCCTCGTGGCTAGTGGCGACAATAGGCCTCTAGCCCCAGAGCATTTGTACTAGGCCTCGGGGCTAGAGGCGACAACAGTCCTCTAGCCCCAGAGCATTTGTACTAGGCCTCGGGGCTAGTGTCGACAACAGTCCTCTAGCCCCAGAGCATTTGTACTAGGCCTCGGGGCTAGTGGCGACAACAGTCCTGTAGCCCCAGAGCATTTGTACTAGGCCTCGGGGCTAGTGGCGACAATAGTCCTCTAGCCCCAGAGCATTTGTACTAGGCCCCGGGGCTAGTGGCGACAACAGTCCTCTAGTCCCGGAGCATTTGTACTAGGCCTCGGGGCTAGTGGCGACAACAGTCCTCTAGCCCCAGAGCATTTGTACTAGGCCTCGGGGCTAGTGGCGACAACAGTCCTCTAGCCCCAGAGCATTTGTACTAGGCCTCGGGGCTAGTGGCGACAATAGGCCTCTAGCCCCGGAGCATTTGTACTAGGCCTCGGGGCTAGTGGCGACAACAGTCCTGTAGCCCCAGAGCATTTGTACTAGGTTTCGGGGTTAGTGGCGACAATAGGCCTCTAGCCCCGGAGCATTTGTACTAGGCCTCTGGGCTAGTGGCGACAATAGGCCTCTAGCCCCGGAGCATTTGTACTAGGCCTCAAGGCTAGTGGCGACAACAGTCCTGTAGCCCCAGAGCATTTGTACTAGGCCTCGGGGCTAGTGGCGACAACAGTCCTCTAGCCCCAGAGCATTTGTACTAGGCCTCGGGGCTAGTAGCGACAACAGTCCTGTAGCCCCAGAGCATTTGTACTAGGCCTCGGGGCTAGTGGCGACAACAGTCCTGTAGCCCCAGAGCATTTGTACTAGGCCTCAAGGCTAGTAGCGACAACAGTCCTGTAGCCCCAGAGCATTTGTACTAGGCCTCGGGGCTAGAGGCGACAACAGTCCTCTAGCCCCAGAGCATTTGTACTAGGCCTCGGGGCTAGTGGCGACAATAGGCCTCTAGCCCCGGAGCATTTGTACTAGGCCTCGGGGCTAGTGTCGACAATAGGTCTCTAGCCCCGGAGCATTTGTACTAGGCCTCGGGGCTAGTGGCGACAACAGTCCTGTAGCCCCAGAGCATTTGTACTAGGCCTCGGGGCTAGAGGCGACAACAGTCCTCTAGCCCCGGAGCATTTGTACTAGGCCTCGGGGCTAGTGGCGACAATAGTCCTGTAGCCCCAGAGCATTTGTACTAGGCCTCGGGGCTAGTGGCGACAATAGGCCTCTAGCCCCAGAGCATTTGTACTAGGCCTCGGGGCTAGTGGCGACAATAGGCCTCTAGCCCCAGAGCATTTGTACTAGGCCTCGGGGCTAGTGGCGACAATAGTCCTGTAGCCCCAGAGCATTTGTACTAGGCCTCGGGGCTAGTGGCGACAATAGGCCTCTAGCCCCAGAGCATTTGTACTAGGCCTCGGGGCTAGTGGCGACAATAGTCCTGTACCCCAGAGCATTTGTACTAGGCCTTGGGGCTAGTGGCGACAATAGGCCTCTAGCCCCGGAGCATTTGTACTAGGCCTCGGGGCTAGTGGCGACAATAGGCCTCTAGCCCCAGAGCATTTGTACTAGGCCTCAAGGCTAGTGGCGACAACAGTCCTCTAGCCCCAGAGCATTTGTACTAGGCCTCGGGGCTAGTGGCGACAATAGGCCTCTAGCCCCAGAGCATTTGTACTAGGCCTCGGGGCTAGTGGCGACAACAGGCCTCTAGCCCCGGAGCATTTGTACTAGGCCTCGGGGCTAGTGGCGACAATAGGCCTCTAGCCCCAGAGCATTTGTACTAGGCCTCGGGGCTAGTGGCGACAATAGGCCTCTAGCCCCGGAGCATTTGTACTAGGCCTCGGGGCTAGTGGCGACAACAGTGCTGTAGCCCCAGAGCATTTGTACTAGGCCTCGGGGCTAGTGTCGACAATAGGCCTCTAGCCCCGGAGCATTTGTACTAGGCCTTGGGGCTAGTGGCGACAATAGGCCTCTAGCCCCGGAGCATTTGTACTAGGCCTCGGGGCTAGTGGCGACAACAGTTCTTTAGCCCCAGAGCATTTTTACTAGAGAATTAATTTCGTCGTTCATTTTGTAGCGTGATCAATAATAAACTATATCGTTCAACAATCGAAATTATTAAGCTATAGGCCTTCTTTGTGATGACGAAAGTAAGCTGTAAAGATCGGAAAGGGGTACTTTCAATAAAAAAACCGCACGATTTTTTTTATATCTCAATAGCTCTAGGCAACATGGAAATAGTGAAATTTTAAATCAACTTTGTAATATATATTATACTGTAAAAATAGCTCTTAGATTATTTCAGTAGTTTGTATCTTCATAGTTCATACATTATCCATAAAGCGTACCAACATAACACAAATTTTTCACACAATTCTTAGATTAAACAAACTCACATTACCGTTGTGGTTTACTGTTTCAGTGTTGTATAGATTTCTTGAGATAAATGTTTTGTTTCGAAAGTTTATTGTATATTAATAATTTTATACTTTACCCTTGAAACCACCGTAAGTCTCATGATGATGATGATATTTGGGGTTTTACGTCCCATATTTTGGCAACGAGGCTAATCGAGACGATGAGTGGGTGATTATGAGGATGAAAAAACGCCACACGACATCCATGCCCAAGCCAGGATTCGAACCCGGAACGCAGAGACCGCGGTTTACTAGACCAACGCCTAATCGACCTCGGCCAACTGCGCCGGCCAGTAAGTCTCATGAAATGACAGTTACCGTCAGGGTTGATTCCCCAGACCCACGTCCCCGTTCGTCCCTCAGGTCCGAATACGCAATTTTAAATTGTTCTGTTATCCTCCTACCGTTTATACTAGGAAAACGCTCTGTTTGACGCGTTGATAAGCGAGCGCGTCCATATCTACGAACGTTCTGGCGAAAAGATCTCAAAGCTAATAAAAACAACAATAAACAACAATTCAAGAATGCGCATTACAAAAATTTTTCTTATTTCCATAGCTATTATACTTCCCGATATTGTTGAATGCAGTGCAATGTGCGTTGCTAAGAATTTTCGTTGCCATTCTGTCTAGAGTTTTTGCCGCGGTCCGCCACCGTTACTAACAGTTATTGACAGCATTTGAAATGTAATTTCTGCCTCTAATACGTATCAGATTGCGTTTACATTAGTATATTCGTGACCGGACAAAAATTTACTATAAGATAGCCACCTAACATTTTGCCGGCACTGTGTTTTAGAAAAATATTTTCGAGTAACTTTTGTGTAACTTTGCCAATATTTATCAATGAACATATTCGTAACTGGAAAAATCTGCAAAAAATATGGCTATCTCACATTTTGCCGCCATTTTGTTTCCGAAAAATATTTTGCAGTAACTATGGTGTAACTTTTTTAACTTTTCGAACGATTTTGCCTCAAAACTATACACCTTCAATCCATATCAAGGCTTGTGGATGGTCCAAATTTCAAGTTGATCGGACTTTCCGTTCGACCGCTATCGACAGACAAAAAACAAAAAACAAAAAAACAAAAAAAAAAACAGAACGAAGTGCCATAAGAGAGACGCTCGCTTAATGATTTTGTATAATAAGACAAAATGTAAAAACCGACCGCACTGGGAATCGAACCCAGGCGTCCCACTTGCCGGGCGGGCACTCTGACCATTGAGCTATAAGTGCTTATTTGTTGTTTGTAGATGCATTGTTTATAGGTTGAGAATATGGCAGTGGTCAGTATGCCTGCATGGCAAGCGGGAGACCTGCGTTCGATTCCCAGTGGGGTTGGTGTTCTACATTCTGTATTCTAAACCATCATAAATAACCTCATAGCATCATATAAAAACCATATTTCCTATCACATTATTACATTCATCATGGATGTTTTGTAACTCATTTGTGGGCCGCTCATGTAGTCGCGCTCCATTCCTGGGTGGAGAAATCAGCCACGGATATTATAAGGGGTTTCTTTTATTTGAAGAGAATAAACTGTCCCAATAGCTTACTATTGCGCAAACATAAGAATAATAATGTCCTAGTTTTATCACTCAGAGACTGAAATAATGGCGCAATAAATCTTGTTGGTGATACAATGTTTTAATAATAATGAGATGTTAATATCTTAGTGGCCATACGCATTATGATCGGATGGTGCCTGTTTACATCAGACTGGATGTGAAGTGGAGCAAAAGCTGTGTGCAGGTTGTTAGAGGTTCGCGGTTATTCACTTGCTTGCTTCACTTGCTATGACTACATTCTATTAATGGTCAATGTGTATTATTTGTATGAAGTTATTAGTATATGTATAAGTTAGTACTTAGTATTTAGTAGACATTAGATTCGATTATATTTCTATAGTGGTAGTGGTACAACAAAAGACTCTAGTGCATGAAAGGTAAGAAGGAAAACCATGCTCACAAAGAATACCTTTGTGACTCTCTTTTCACTTTCAGCTTTGAATTGTAAAACAGAATATATAAATAAATAATAGGCTAATAAGAATAATTATTGGAGACAAATAAAGACACTGAAAACAACAACTACACAGACAAACTGTACTGTCTGTAAGGTATTATACGTTATTATTTGAGATGAAGTGAATGGTTGAATATAAAATTGTTTGATTGAAAACCATAGCACTTTAGTTAGTTGTATTTTAGGAATGCCAGCCATGTCTGGGTGTGACAATTGGCTCTGTCTCGTATTTTATTGCAACCCATGATTTTAGTACATTGGGCAAACACATTCACAATACGCAGTTCATGCCAATTTCGACATCATCAGTACGCTGGGGTAAACGTTACACTTCTTTATATTCACGTGACGTCACAGACATTGTTGGTGGCCATATTACCGTGCATTAGTATTGCAGTGTTTCAACCTGCAATACATTCTTGCCGTACACTAAGGTTGGAATTCATAGTCGGCCCCTACACCTAGGGGCGCCCATTGTTGCTAAGGTAACAATTGTTTCCATGTTATATCCCATAAACAAAACAAATCCATAGCAACAATGGGTGCCCCTAGGTGAAGGGGCCGACTATGAATTCCAACCTAAGTCATTGTATTGTTGTAGACAAACAAATGAGCTTATTGCATACCAAGAATAAAATGGTTGTTGAAAATCTTACGCGTATTATGCGAAGTCAGCTCAAGGAATCCTGTGAGTGCGTACACGTATCAGTCAGTCCTTAGGCTTAGTTTACTGGTGTGGTATGTCAATAATCACAATGTGGTACATATGTACAAGCCATGGCACAATTTGTGAATTAACTCAATCAGACCGTTTTATAGAACTTGTTACGTGAATGTTAAAGTGTCATACCAAAGATTCACATGGACCCAAATAGTCCGCCTGCTCAAAAACCAGTGTTCCTGATGAAGTAAATACTATAATATTAGGCCTATTAGTGATAGTAAGTACTATATTAAAAAAACATGTTTCTATGAAATATCAAGTTGTATTAAGATTAGAGTTGAGACAAATGAAAGTGGACGAACTAACACTCTTATTTCAGTAACACCCGTTACAGCTGAGCAAGAAATGTTCACTTTATAGTAACAGCATATAGGCCTACTTGTTCTGCGAGACATCCCATCACCAGTAGAACCATTTGTATTACTAAAATTCAATTACGGACATGTTATAGAAATTTGTACGCCATCCATGACCATTTTCAACGACGGAGTACAAACAAATACAGAAAAGTGGGTATTTTTAACAAAGGCTGCTCCCACAAGCCCTGACTAGCTATCGCAAGAAGTGGTTTGAAAGCAGTGGTTTCTACAAAGCTGATACATTGGTTGTACATTTAATTTGCATCAAATAATGTTTATTTTTATTTTTATCTCTTATAAATTGCCAATATTATCGATGGTATCATTCTTAAATGTCATACCTGGAAGGTGTCGGCTGTATGAAAATTTGGATGTTGTTTGATTGTAATTGGAAAGATTTTGGTGTTGGCTGGTCCTACCGACAAGATGAATGGGTCAGCCAACAAAAAGTGGTCAACCCTGGTTATGTGTTCGCTTTTTCTCAATAAGCACGTGCGCCGTGTTCGGGCCCATTGCTATTCATCTCACCTCCCCAATCAACGGTCATCAGGCATTCCTCCAGATCGAACTACACGGCTTTTCAATACTGACTCTCTTTTTCACAGAGCCGGGAACCAATTTACAATGCACTTGCATCCAATTAGGGGGACCATAGATATAGCTCGACTTATAAGTTCGCCAATACATAATGTTAAGCAGCGTTAATTAATGACGAGATGCTCATTTTCATAAATGTCGCCTATATGCTTTTTTAGTCTCGTAGCAAAGTAATGCATTTGCACTTTTCTCGAATATTATACACGCCAAACAAACGGCGATACATGTTTATAACGCTTCATACTGGTTTTAACTTTCCTGTCCTTCCATCTCATACACATGGTTGAAAAGACATGATGATGATTCTTGTAACTTTACAACTCTATTATTGCAATCATGGTATTCGAGATGATCGTGGTGGGATGATGTGAAGATGAAGCAAAGTTATAAAATACGGATGCTTTATGCGGGACGTTCCCACGCACCTTGCTGGTATACACTAAACCCCGACCCAATTGCACGAGCCACCTTGCTTGCTTTATGCGGGACGTTCCCATGCACCTTGCTGGTATACACTAAACCCCGACACTATTGCACGAGCCACCTTGCTTGCTTTATGTGGGACGTTCCCACGCACCTTGCTGGTATACACTAAACCCCGACCCAATTGCACGAGCCACCTTGCTTGCTTTATGTGGGACGTTCCCACGCACCTTGCTGGTATACACTAAACCCCGACCCAATTGCACGAGCCACCTTGCTTGCTTTATGTGGGACGTTCCCACGCACCTTGCTGGTATACACTAAACCCCGACCCAATTGCACGAGCCACCTTGCTTGCTTTATGCGGGACGTTCCCACGCACCTTGCTGGTATACACTAAACCCCGACACTATTGCACGAGCCACCTTGCTTGCTTTATGCGGGACGTTCCCACGCACCTTGCTGGTATACACTAAACCCCGACACTATTGCACGAGCCACCTTGCTTGCTTTATGCGGGACGTTCCCACGCACCTTGCTGGTATACACTAAACCCCGACCCAATTGCACGAGCCACCTTGCTTGCTTTATGTGGGACGTTCCCACGCACCTTGCTGGTATACACTAAACCCCGACCCAATTGCACGAGCCACCTTGCTTGCTTTATGTGGGACGTTCCCACGCACCTTGCTGGTATACACTAAACCCCGACCCAATTGCACGAGCCACCTTGCTTGCTTTATGCGGGACGTTCCCACGCACCTTGCTGGTATACACTAAACCCCGACACTATTGCACGAGCCACCTTGCTTGCTTTATGCGGGACGTTCCCACGCACCTTGCTGGTATACACTAAACCCCGACACTATTGCACGAGCCACCTTGCTTGCTTTATGTGGGACGTTCCCACGCACCTTGCTGGTATACACTAAACCCCGACACTATTGCACGAGCCACCTTGCTTGCTTTATGTGGGACGTTCCCACGCACCTTGCTGGTATACACTAAACCCCGACCCAATTGCACGAGCCACCTTGCTTGCTTTATGCGGGACGTTCCCACGCACCTTGCTGGTATACACTAAACCCCGACACTATTGCACGAGCCACCTTGCTTGCTTTATGCGGGACGTTCCCACGCACCTTGCTGGTATACACTAAACACCGACACTATTGCACGAGCCACCTTGCTTGCTTTATGTGGGACGTTCCCACGCACCTTGCTGGTATACACTAAACCCCGACACTATTGCACGAGCCACCTTGCTTGCTTTATGTGGGACGTTCCCACGCACCTTGCTGGTATACACTAAACCCCGACACTATTGCACGAGCCACCTTGCTTGCTTTATGCGGGACGTTCCCACGCACCTTGCTGGTATACACTAAACCCCGACACTATTGCACGAGCCACCTTGCTTGCTTTATGTGGGACGTTCCCTCGCACCTTGCTGGTATACACTAAACCCCGACACTATTGCACGAGCCACCTTGCTTGCTTTATGCGGGACGTTCCCACGCACCTTGCTGGTATACACTAAACCCCGACACTATTGCACGAGCCACCTTGCTTGCTTTATGTGGGACGTTCCCACGCACCTTGCTGGTATACACTAAACCCCGACACTATTGCACGAGCCACCTTGCTTGCTTTATGTGGGACGTTCCCACGCACCTTGCTGGTATACACTAAACCCCGACACTATTGCACGAGCCACCTTGCTTGCTTTATGCGGGACGTTCCCACGCACCTTGCTGGTATACACTAAACACCGACCCAATTGCACGAGCCACCTTGCTTGCTTTATGTGGGACGTTCCCACGCACCTTGCTGGTATACACTAAACCCCGACACTATTGCACGAGCCACCTTGCTTGCTTTATGCGGGACGTTCCCACGCACCTTGCTGGTATACACTAAACCCCGACACTATTGCACGAGCCACCTTGCTTGCTTTATGCGGGACGTTCCCACGCACCTTGCTGGTATACACTAAACCCCGACACTATTGCACGAGCCACCTTGCTTGCTTTATGTGGGACGTTCCCACGCACCTTGCTGGTATACACTAAACCCCGACACTATTGCACGAGCCACCTTGCTTGCTTTATGCGGGACGTTCCCACGCACCTTGCTGGTATACACTAAACACCGACCCAATTGCACGAGCCACCTTGCTTGCTTTATGTGGGACGTTCCCACGCACCTTGCTGGTATACACTAAACCCCGACACTATTGCACGAGCCACCTTGCTTGCTTTATGCGGGACGTTCCCTCGCACCTTGCTGGTATACACTAAACCCCGACACTATTGCACGAGCCACCTTGCTTGCTTTATGTGGGACGTTCCCACGCACCTTGCTGGTATACACTAAACCACACTATTGCACGAGCCACCTTGCTTGCTTTATGTGGGACGTTCCCACGCACCTTGCTGGTATACACTAAACCCCGACACTATTGCACGAGCCACCTTGCTTGCTTTATGTGGGACGTTCCCACGCACCTTGCTGGTATACACTAAACCCCGACACTATTGCACGAGCCACCTTGCTTGCTTTATGCGGGACTCGTTCCCACGCACCTTGCTGGTATACACTAAACCCCGACACTATTGCACGAGCCACCTTGCTTGCTTTATGTGGGACGTTCCCACGCACCTTGCTGGTATACACTAAACCCCGACACTATTGCACGAGCCACCTTGCTTGCTTTATGTGGGACGTTCCCACGCACCTTGCTGGTATACACTAAACCCCGACACTATTGCACGAGCCACCTTGCTTGCTTTATGTGGGACGTTCCCACGCACCTTGCTGGTATACACTAAACCCCGACACTATTGCACGAGCCACCTTGCTTGCTTTATGTGGGACGTTCCCACGCACCTTGCTGGTATACACTAAACCCCGACACTATTGCACGAGCCACCTTGCTTGCTTTATGTGGGACGTTCCCACGCACCTTGCTGGTATACACTAAACCCCGACACTATTGCACGAGCCACCTTGCTTGCTTTATGTGGGACGTTCCCACGCACCTTGCTGGTATACACTAAACCCCGACACTATTGCACGAGCCACCTTGCTTGCTTTATGCGGGACGTTCCCACGCACCTTGCTGGTATACACTAAACCCCGACACTATTGCACGAGCCACCTTGCTTGCTTTATGTGGGACGTTCCCACGCACCTTGCTGGTATACACTAAACCCCGACACTATTGCACGAGCCACCTTGCTTGCTTTATGCGGGACGTTCCCACGCACCTTGCTGGTATACACTAAACCCCGACACTATTGCACGAGCCACCTTGCTTGCTTTATGTGGGACGTTCCCACGCACCTTGCTGGTATACACTAAACCCCGACACTATTGCACGAGCCACCTTGCTTGCTTTATGCGGGACGTTCCCACGCACCTTGCTGGTATACACTAAACCCCGACACTATTGCACGAGCCACCTTGCTTGCTTTATGTGGGACGTTCCCACGCACCTTGCTGGTATACACTAAACCCCGACACTATTGCACGAGCCACCTTGCTTGCTTTATGTGGGACGTTCCCACGCACCTTGCTGGTATACACTAAACCCCGACACTATTGCACGAGCCACCTTGCTTGCTTTATGTGGGACGTTCCCACGCACCTTGCTGGTATACACTAAACCCCGACACTATTGCACGAGCCACCTTGCTTGCTTTATGTGGGACGTTCCCACGCACCTTGCTGGTATACACTAAACCCCGACACTATTGCACGAGCCACCTTGCTTGCTTTATGTGGGACGTTCCCACGCACCTTGCTGGTATACACTAAAACCCCGACACTATTGCACGAGCCACCTTGCTTGCTTTATGCGGGACGTTCCCATGCACCTAGCTGGTATACACTAAACGCCGACACTATTGCACGAGCCACCTTGCTTGCTTTATGTGGGACGTTCCCACGCACCTTGCTGGTATACACTAAACCCCGACACTATTGCACGAGCCACCTTGCTTGCTTTATGCGGGACGTTCCCATGCACCTAGCTGGTATACACTAAACGCCGACCCAATTGCACGAGCCACCTTGCTTGCTTTATGTGGGACGTTCCCACGCACCTTGCTGGTATACACTAAACCCCGACACTATTGCACGAGCCACCTTGCTTGCTTTATGTGGGACGTTCCCACGCACCTTGCTGGTATACACTAAACCCCGACCCAATTGCACGAGCCACCTTGCTTGCTTTATGTGGGACGTTCCCACGCACCTTGCTGGTATACACTAAACCCCGACACTATTGCACGAGCCACCTTGCTTGCTTTATGTGGGACGTTCCCACGCACCTTGCTGGTATACACTAAACCCCGACCCAATTGCACGAGCCACCTTGCTTGCTTTATGTGGGACGTTCCCACGCACCTTGCTGGTATACACTAAACCCCGACACTATTGCACGAGCCACCTTGCTTGCTTTATGTGGGACGTTCCCATGCACCTAGCTGGTATACACTAAACGCCGACCCAATTGCACGAGCCACCTTGCTTGCTTTATGCGGGACGTTCCCACGCACCTTGCTGGTATACACTAAACCCCGACACTATTGCACGAGCCACCTTGCTTGCTTTATGTGGGACGTTCCCACGCACCTTGCTGGTATACACTAAACCCCGACACTATTGCACGAGCCACCTTGCTTGCTTTATGCGGGACGTTCCCACGCACCTTGCTGGTATACACTAAACCCCGACACTATTGCACGAGCCACCTTGCTTGCTTTATGTGGGACGTTCCCACGCACCTTGCTGGTATACACTAAACCCCGACCCAATTGCACGAGCCACCTTGCTTGCTTTATGCGGGACGTTCCCACGCACCTTGCTGGTATACACTAAACCCCGACACTATTGCACGAGCCACCTTGCTTGCTTTATGCGGGACGTTCCCACGCACCTTGCTGGTATACACTAAACCCCGACCCAATTGCACGAGCCACCTTGCTTGCTTTATGTGGGACGTTCCCTCGCACCTTGCTGGTATACACTAAACCCCGACACTATTGCACGAGCCACCTTGCTTGCTTTATGTGGGACGTTCCCACGCACCTTGCTGGTATACACTAAACCCCGACACTATTGCACGAGCCACCTTGCTTGCTTTATGTGGGACGTTCCCACGCACCTTGCTGGTATACACTAAACCCCGACACTATTGCACGAGCCACCTTGCTTGCTTTATGTGGGACGTTCCCACGCACCTTGCTGGTATACACTAAACCCCGACACTATTGCACGAGCCACCTTGCTTGCTTTATGCGGGACGTTCCCACGCACCTTGCTGGTATACACTAAACCCCGACCCAATTGCACGAGCCACCTTGCTTGCTTTATGCGGGACGTTCCCACGCACCTTGCTGGTATACACTAAACCCCGACCCAATTGCACGAGCCACCTTGCTTGCTTTATGTGGGACGTTCCCTCGCACCTTGCTGGTATACACTAAACCCCGACACTATTGCACGAGCCACCTTGCTTGCTTTATGTGGGACGTTCCCACGCACCTTGCTGGTATACACTAAACCCCGACACTATTGCACGAGCCACCTTGCTTGCTTTATGTGGGACGTTCCCACGCACCTTGCTGGTATACACTAAACCCCGACACTATTGCACGAGCCACCTTGCTTGCTTTATGCGGGACGTTCCCACGCACCTTGCTGGTATACACTAAACCCCGACACTATTGCACGAGCCACCTTGCTTGCTTTATGTGGGACGTTCCCACGCACCTTGCTGGTATACACTAAACCCCGACACTATTGCACGAGCCACCTTGCTTGCTTTATGTGGGACGTTCCCACGCACCTTGCTGGTATACACTAAACCCCGACACTATTGCACGAGCCACCTTGCTTGCTTTATGTGGGACGTTCCCACGCACCTTGCTGGTATACACTAAACCCCGACACTATTGCACGAGCCACCTTGCTTGCTTTATGCGGGACGTTCCCACGCACCTTGCTGGTATACACTAAACCCCGACACTATTGCACGAGCCACCTTGCTTGCTTTATGCGGGACGTTCCCACGCACCTTGCTGGTATACACTAAACCCCGACACTATTGCACGAGCCACCTTGCTTGCTTTATGTGGGACGTTCCCACGCACCTTGCTGGTATACACTAAACCCCGACACTATTGCACGAGCCACCTTGCTTGCTTTATGTGGGACGTTCCCACGCACCTTGCTGGTATACACTAAACCCCGACACTATTGCACGAGCCACCTTGCTTGCTTTATGTGGGACGTTTCCACGCACCTTGCTGGTATACACTAAACCCCGACACTATTGCACGAGCCACCTTGCTTGCTTTATGCGGGACGTTCCCACGCACCTTGCTGGTATACACTAAACCCCGACACTATTGCACGAGCCACCTTGCTTGCTTTATGCGGGACGTTCCCATGCACCTTGCTGGTATACACTAAACCCCGACACTATTGCACGAGCCACCTTGCTTGCTTTATGCGGGACGTTCCCACGCACCTTGCTGGTATACACTAAACCCCGACACTATTGCACGAGCCACCTTGCTTGCTTTATGTGGGACGTTCCCTCGCACCTTGCTGGTATACACTAAACCCCGACACTATTGCACGAGCCACCTTGCTTGCTTTATGTGGGACGTTTCCACGCACCTTGCTGGTATACACTAAACCCCGACACTATTGCACGAGCCACCTTGCTTGCTTTATGCGGGACGTTCCCACGCACCTTGCTGGTATACACTAAACCCCGACACTATTGCACGAGCCACCTTGCTTGCTTTATGCGGGACGTTCCCACGCACCTTGCTGGTATACACTAAACCCCGACACTATTGCACGAGCCACCTTGCTTGCTTTATGCGGGACGTTCCCACGCACCTTGCTGGTATACACTAAACCCCGACCCAATTGCACGAGCCACCTTGCTTGCTTTATGTGGGACGTTCCCTCGCACCTTGCTGGTATACACTAAACCCCGACACTATTGCACGAGCCACCTTGCTTGCTTTATGCGGGACGTTCCCACGCACCTTGTGGTATACACTAAACCCCGACACTATTGCACGAGCCACCTTGCTTGCTTTATGTGGGACGTTCCCACGCACCTTGCTGGTATACACTAAACCCCGACACTATTGCACGAGCCACCTTGCTTGCTTTATGCTGGACGTTCCCACGCACCTTGCTGGTATACACTAAACCCCGACACTATTGCACGAGCCACCTTGCTTGCTTTATGTGGGACGTTCCCACGCACCTTGCTGGTATACACTAAACCCCGACACTATTGCACGAGCCACCTTGCTTGCTTTATGTGGGACGTTCCCACGCACCTTGCTGGTATACACTAAACCCCGACACTATTGCACGAGCCACCTTGCTTGCTTTATGTGGGACGTTCCCACGCACCTTGCTGGTATACACTAAACCCCGACACTATTGCACGAGCCACCTTGCTTGCTTTATGTGGGACGTTCCCACGCACCTTGCTGGTATACACTAAACCCCGACACTATTGCACGAGCCACCTTGCTTGCTTTATGCGGGACGTTCCCACGCACCTTGCTGGTATACACTAAACCCCGACACTATTGCACGAGCCACCTTGCTTGCTTTATGTGGGACGTTCCCACGCACCTTGCTGGTATACACTAAACCCCGACACTATTGCACGAGCCACCTTGCTTGCTTTATGTGGGACGTTCCCACGCACCTTGCTGGTATACACTAAACCCCGACACTATTGCACGAGCCACCTTGCTTGCTTTATGTGGGACGTTCCCACGCACCTTGCTGGTATACACTAAACCCCGACACTATTGCACGAGCCACCTTGCTTGCTTTATGTGGGACGTTCCCACGCACCTTGCTGGTATACACTAAACCCCGACACTATTGCACGAGCCACCTTGCTTGCTTTATGTGGGACGTTCCCACGCACCTTGCTGGTATACACTAAACCCCGACACTATTGCACGAGCCACCTTGCTTGCTTTATGCGGGACGTTCCCACGCACCTTGCTGGTATACACTAAACCCCGACCCAATTGCACGAGCCACCTTGCTTGCTTTATGTGGGACGTTCCCACGCACTTTGCTGGTATACACTAAACCCCGACACTATTGCACGAGCCACCTTGCTTGCTTTATGTGGGACGTTCCCACGCACCTTGCTGGTATACACTAAACCCCGACACTATTGCACGAGCCACCTTGCTTGCTTTATGTGGGACGTTCCCACGCACCTTGCTGGTATACACTAAACCCCGACACTATTGCACGAGCCACCTTGCTTGCTTTATGTGGGACGTTCCCACGCACCTTGCTGGTATACACTAAACCCCGACACTATTGCACGAGCCACCTTGCTTGCTTTATGTGGGACGTTCCCACGCACCTTGCTGGTATACACTAAACCCCGACACTATTGCACGAGCCACCTTGCTTGCTTTATGCGGGACGTTCCCACGCACCTTGCTGGTATACACTAAACCCCGACCCAATTGCACGAGCCACCTTGCTTGCTTTATGTGGGACGTTCCCACGCACTTTGCTGGTATACACTAAACCCCGACACTATTGCACGAGCCACCTTGCTTGCTTTATGTGGGACGTTCCCACGCACCTTGCTGGTATACACTAAACCCCGACACTATTGCACGAGCCACCTTGCTTGCTTTATGTGGGACGTTCCCACGCACCTTGCTGGTATACACTAAACCCCGACACTATTGCACGAGCCACCTTGCTTGCTTTATGTGGGACGTTCCCACGCACCTTGCTGGTATACACTAAACCCCGACACTATTGCACGAGCCACCTTGCTTGCTTTATGTGGGACGTTCCCACGCACCTTGCTGGTATACACTAAACCCCGACACTATTGCACGAGCCACCTTGCTTGCTTTATGCGGGACGTTCCCACGCACCTTGCTGGTATACACTAAACCCCGACCCAATTGCACGAGCCACCTTGCTTGCTTTATGTGGGACGTTCCCACGCACCTTGCTGGTATACACTAAACCCCGACACTATTGCACGAGCCACCTTGCTTGCTTTATGTGGGACGTTCCCACGCACCTTGCTGGTATACACTAAACCCCGACCCAATTGCACGAGCCACCTTGCTTGCTTTATGTGGGACGTTCCCACGCACCTTGCTGGTATACACTAAACCCCGACACAATTGCACGAGCCACCTTGCTTGCTTTATGTGGGACGTTCCCACGCACCTTGCTGGTATACACTAAACCCCGACACTATTGCACGAGCCACCTTGCTTGCTTTATGCGGGACGTTCCCACGCACCTTGCTGGTATACACTAAACCCCGACACTATTGCACGAGCCACCTTGCTTGCTTTATGCGGGACGTTCCCTCGCACCTTGCTGGTATACACTAAACCCCGACACTATTGCACGAGCCACCTTGCTTGCTTTATGTGGGACGTTCCCACGCACCTTGCTGGTATACACTAAACCCCGACACTATTGCACGAGCCACCTTGCTTGCTTTATGCGGGACGTTCCCTCGCACCTTGCTGGTATACACTAAACCCCGACACTATTGCACGAGCCACCTTGCTTGCTTTATGTGGGACGTTCCCTCGCACCTTGCTGGTATACACTAAACCCCGACACTATTGCACGAGCCACCTTGCTTGCTTTATGCGGGACGTTCCCTCGCACCTTGCTGGTATACACTAAACCCCGACACTATTGCACGAGCCACCTTGCTTGCTTTATGCGGGACGTTCCCACGCACCTTGCTGGTATACACTAAACCCCGACACTATTGCACGAGCCACCTTGCTTGCTTTATGTGGGACGTTCCCACGCACCTTGCTGGTATACACTAAACCCCGACACAATTGCACGAGCCACCTTGCTTGCTTTATGCGGGACGTTCCCACGCACCTTGCTGGTATACACTAAACCCCGACACTATTGCACGAGCCACCTTGCTTGCTTTATGCGGGACGTTCCCACGCACCTTGCTGGTATACACTAAACCCCGACACAATTGCACGAGCCACCTTGCTTGCTTTATGTGGGACGTTCCCACGCACCTTGCTGGTATACACTAAACCCCGACACTATTGCACGAGCCACCTTGCTTGCTTTATGCGGGACGTTCCCACGCACCTTGCTGGTATACACTAAACCCCGACACTATTGCACGAGCCACCTTGCTTGCTTTATGCGGGACGTTCCCACGCACCTTGCTGGTATACACTAAACCCCGACACTATTGCACGAGCCACCTTGCTTGCTTTATGCGGGACGTTCCCACGCACCTTGCTGGTATACACTAAACCCCGACACTATTGCACGAGCCACCTTGCTTGCTTTATGTGGGACGTTCCCACGCACCTTGCTGGTATACACTAAACCCCGACACTATTGCACGAGCCACCTTGCTTGCTTTATGTGGGACGTTCCCACGCACCTTGCTGGTATACACTAAACCCCGACACTATTGCACGAGCCACCTTGCTTGCTTTATGCGGGACGTTCCCACGCACCTTGCTGGTATACACTAAACCCCGACACTATTGCACGAGCCACCTTGCTTGCTTTATGCGGGACGTTCCCACGCACCTTGCTGGTATACACTAAACCCCGACACTATTGCACGAGCCACCTTGCTTGCTTTATGCGGGACGTTCCCACGCACCTTGCTGGTATACACTAAACCCCGACACTATTGCACGAGCCACCTTGCTTGCTTTATGTGGGACGTTCCCACGCACCTTGCTGGTATACACTAAACCCCGACACTATTGCACGAGCCACCTTGCTTGCTTTATGTGGGACGTTCCCACGCACCTTGCTGGTATACACTAAACCCCGACACTATTGCACGAGCCACCTTGCTTGCTTTATGCGGGACGTTCCCACGCACCTTGCTGGTATACACTAAACCCCGACACTATTGCACGAGCCACCTTGCTTGCTTTATGTGGGACGTTCCCACGCACCTTGCTGGTATACACTAAACCCCGACACTATTGCACGAGCCACCTTGCTTGCTTTATGTGGGACGTTCCCACGCACCTTGCTGGTATACACTAAACCCCGACACTATTGCACGAGCCACCTTGCTTGCTTTATGCGGGACGTTCCCACGCACCTTGCTGGTATACACTAAACCCCGACACTATTGCACGAGCCACCTTGCTTGCTTTATGCGGGACGTTCCCACGCACCTTGCTGGTATACACTAAACCCGACACTATTGCACGAGCCACCTTGCTTGCTTTATGCGGGACGTTCCCACGCACCTTGCTGGTATACACTAAACCCCGACACTATTGCACGAGCCACCTTGCTTGCTTTATGCGGGACGTTCCCACGCACCTTGCTGGTATACACTAAACCCCGACACTATTGCACGAGCCACCTTGCTTGCTTTATGTGGGACGTTCCCACGCACCTTGCTGGTATACACTAAACCCCGACACTATTGCACGAGCCACCTTGCTTGCTTTATGCGGGACGTTCCCACGCACCTTGCTGGTATACACTAAACCCCGACACTATTGCACGAGCCACCTTGCTTGCTTTATGCGGGACGTTCCCACGCACCTTGCTGGTATACACTAAACCCCGACACTATTGCACGAGCCACCTTGCTTGCTTTATGTGGGACGTTCCCACGCACCTTGCTGGTATACACTAAACCCCGACACTATTGCACGAGCCACCTTGCTTGCTTTATGCGGGACGTTCCCACGCACCTTGCTGGTATACACTAAACCCCGACACTATTGCACGAGCCACCTTGCTTGCTTTATGCGGGACGTTCCCACGCACCTTGCTGGTATACACTAAACCCCGACACTATTGCACGAGCCACCTTGCTTGCTTTATGCGGGACGTTCCCACGCACCTTGCTGGTATACACTAAACCCCGACACTATTGCACGAGCCACCTTGCTTGCTTTATGCGGGACGTTCCCACGCACCTTGCTGGTATACACTAAACCCCGACACTATTGCACGAGCCACCTTGCTTGCTTTATGTGGGACGTTCCCACGCACCTTGCTGGTATACACTAAACCCCGACACTATTGCACGAGCCACCTTGCTTGCTTTATGTGGGACGTTCCCACGCACCTTGCTGGTATACACTAAACCCCGACACTATTGCACGAGCCACCTTGCTTGCTTTATGTGGGACGTTCCCACGCACCTTGCTGGTATACACTTAACCCCGACACTATTGCACGAGCCACCTTGCTTGCTTTATGTGGGACGTTCCCACGCACCTTGCTGGTATACACTAAACCCCGACACTATTGCACAAGCCACCTTGCTTGCTTTATGCGGGACGTTCCCACGCACCTTGCTGGTATACACTAAACCCCGACACTATTGCACGAGCCACCTTGCTTGCTTTATGCGGGACGTTCCCACGCACCTTGCTGGTATACACTAAACCCCGACACTATTGCACAAGCCACCTTGCTTGCTTTATGCGGGACGTTCCCACGCACCTTGCTGGTATACACTAAACCCCGACACTATTGCACGAGCCACCTTGCTTGCTTTATGCGGGACGTTCCCACGCACCTTGCTGGTATACACTAAACCCCGACACTATTGCACGAGCCACCTTGCTTGCTTTATGTGGGACGTTCCCACGCACCTTGCTGGTATACACTAAACCCCGACACTATTGCACGAGCCACCTTGCTTGCTTTATGTGGGACGTTCCCACGCACCTTGCTGGTATACACTAAACCCCGACACTATTGCACGAGCCACCTTGCTTGCTTTATGTGGGACGTTCCCACGCACCTTGCTGGTATACACTTAACCCCGACACTATATTACACGAGCCACCTTGCTTGCTTTATGTGGGACGTTCCCACGCACCTTGCTGGTATACACTAAACCCCGACACTATTGCACGAGCCACCTTGCTTGCTTTATGTGGGACGTTCCCACGCACCTTGCTGGTATACACTTAACCCCGACACTATTGCACGAGCCACCTTGCTTGCTTTATGTGGGACGTTCCCACGCACCTTGCTGGTATACACTAAACCCCGACACTATTGCACGAGCCACCTTGCTTGCTTTATGTGGGACGTTCCCACGCACCTTGCTGGTATACACTAAACCCCGACACTATTGCACGAGCCACCTTGCTTGCTTTATGCGGGACGTTCCCACGCACCTTGCTGGTATACACTAAACCCCGACACTATTGCACGAGCCACCTTGCTTGCTTTATGTGGGACGTTCCCTCGCACCTTGCTGGTATACACTAAACCCCGACCCAATTGCACGAGCCACCTTGCTTGCTTTATGCGGGACGTTCCCTCGCACCTTGCTGGTATACACTAAACCCCGACACTATTGCACGAGCCACCTTGCTTGCTTTATGTGGGACGTTCCCACGCACCTTGCTGGTATACACTAAACCCCGACACTATTGCACGAGCCACCTTGCTTGCTTTATGCGGGACGTTTCCACGCACCTTGCTGGTATACACTAAACCCCGACACTATTGCACGAGCCACCTTGCTTGCTTTATGTGGGACGTTCCCACGCACCTTGCTGGTATACACTAAACCCCGACACTATTGCACGAGCCACCTTGCTTGCTTTATGCGGGACGTTCCCACGCACCTTGCTGGTATACACTAAACCCCGACCCAATTGCACGAGCCACCTTGCTTGCTTTATGCGGGACGTTCCCACGCACCTTGCTGGTATACACTAAACCCCGACACTATTGCACGAGCCACCTTGCTTGCTTTATGCGGGACGTTCCCACGCACCTTGCTGGTATACACTAAACCCCGACACTATTGCACGAGCCACCTTGCTTGCTTTATGCGGGACGTTCCCACGCACCTTGCTGGTATACACTAAACCCCGACCCAATTGCACGAGCCACCTTGCTTGCTTTATGTGGGACGTTCCCACGCACCTTGCTGGTATACACTAAACCCCGACCCAATTGCACGAGCCACCTTGCTTGCTTTATGCGGGACGTTCCCACGCACCTTGCTGGTATACACTAAACCCCGACACTATTGCACGAGCCACCTTGCTTGCTTTATGCGGGACGTTCCCACGCACCTTGCTGGTATACACTAAACCCCGACACTATTGCACGAGCCACCTTGCTTGCTTTATGTGGGACGTTCCCACGCACCTTGCTGGTATACACTAAACCCCGACCCAATTGCACGAGCCACCTTGCTTGCTTTATGCGGGACGTTCCCACGCACCTTGCTGGTATACACTAAACCCCGACACTATTGCACGAGCCACCTTGCTTGCTTTATGCGGGACGTTCCCACGCACCTTGCTGGTATACACTAAACCCCGACACTATTGCACGAGCCACCTTGCTTGCTTTATGCGGGACGTTCCCACGCACCTTGCTGGTATACACTAAACCCCGACACTATTGCACGAGCCACCTTGCTTGCTTTATGTGGGACGTTCCCACGCACCTTGCTGGTATACACTAAACCCCGACCCAATTGCACGAGCCACCTTGCTTGCTTTATGCGGGACGTTCCCACGCACCTTGCTGGTATACACTAAACCCCGACACTATTGCACGAGCCACCTTGCTTGCTTTATGCGGGACGTTCCCACGCACCTTGCTGGTATACACTAAACCCCGACACTATTGCACGAGCCACCTTGCTTGCTTTATGCGGGACGTTCCCACGCACCTTGCTGGTATACACTAAACCCCGACACTATTGCACGAGCCACCTTGCTTGCTTTATGCGGGACGTTCCCACGCACCTTGCTGGTATACACTAAACCCCGACACTATTGCACGAGCCACCTTGCTTGCTTTATGTGGGACGTTCCCACGCACCTTGCTGGTATACACTAAACCCCGACACTATTGCACGAGCCACCTTGCTTGCTTTATGTGGGACGTTCCCACGCACCTTGCTGGTATACACTAAACCCCGACACTATTGCACGAGCCACCTTGCTTGCTTTATGTGGGACGTTCCCACGCACCTTGCTGGTATACACTAAACCCCGACACTATTGCACGAGCCACCTTGCTTGCTTTATGTGGGACGTTCCCACGCACCTTGCTGGTATACACTAAACCCCGACCCAATTGCACGAGCCACCTTGCTTGCTTTATGCGGGACGTTCCCACGCACCTTGCTGGTATACACTAAACCCCGACACTATTGTACGAGCCACCTTGCTTGCTTTATGTGGGACGTTCCCACGCACCTTGCTGGTATACACTAAACCCCGACACTATTGCACGAGCCACCTTGCTTGCTTTATGTGGGACTCGTTCCCACGCACCTTGCTGGTATACACTAAACCCCGACACTATTGCACGAGCCACCTTGCTTGCTTTATGTGGGACGTTCCCACGCACCTTGCTGGTATACACTAAACCCCGACACTATTGCACGAGCCACCTTGCTTGCTTTATGCGGGACGTTCCCACGCACCTTGCTGGTATACACTAAACCCCGACACTATTGCACGAGCCACCTTGCTTGCTTTATGTGGGACGTTCCCACGCACCTTGCTGGTATACACTAAACCCCGACACTATTGCACGAGCCACCTTGCTTGCTTTATGTGGGACGTTCCCACGCACCTTGCTGGTATACACTAAACCCCGACACTATTGCACGAGCCACCTTGCTTGCTTTATGTGGGACGTTCCCACGCACCTTGCTGGTATACACTAAACCCCGACACTATTGCACGAGCCACCTTGCTTGCTTTATGTGGGACTCGTTCCCACGCACCTTGCTGGTATACACTAAACCCCGACACTATTGCACGAGCCACCTTGCTTGCTTTATGTGGGACGTTCCCACGCACCTTGCTGGTATACACTAAACCCCGACACTATTGCACGAGCCACCTTGCTTGCTTTATGTGGGACGTTCCCACGCACCTTGCTGGTATACACTAAACCCCGACACTATTGCACGAGCCACCTTGCTTGCTTTATGTGGGACGTTCCCACGCACCTTGCTGGTATACACTAAACCCCGACACTATTGCACGAGCCACCTTGCTTGCTTTATGTGGGACGTTCCCACGCACCTTGCTGGTATACACTAAACCCCGACACTATTGCACGAGCCACCTTGCTTGCTTTATGTGGGACGTTCCCACGCACCTTGCTGGTATACACTAAACCCCGACACTATTGCACGAGCCACCTTGCTTGCTTTATGCGGGACGTTCCCACGCACCTTGCTGGTATACACTAAACCCCGACACTATTGCACGAGCCACCTTGCTTGCTTTATGTGGGACGTTCCCACGCACCTTGCTGGTATACACTAAACCCCGACCCAATTGCACGAGCCACCTTGCTTGCTTTATGTGGGACGTTCCCACGCACCTTGCTGGTATACACTAAACCCCGACACTATTGCACGAGCCACCTTGCTTGCTTTATGTGGGACGTTCCCACGCACCTTGCTGGTATACACTAAACCCCGACACTATTGCACGAGCCACCTTGCTTGCTTTATGCGGGACGTTCCCACGCACCTTGCTGGTATACACTAAACCCCGACACTATTGCACGAGCCACCTTGCTTGCTTTATGTGGGACGTTCCCACGCACCTTGCTGGTATACACTAAACCCCGACACTATTGCACGAGCCACCTTGCTTGCTTTATGTGGGACGTTCCCACGCACCTTGCTGGTATACACTAAACCCCGACCCAATTGCACGAGCCACCTTGCTTGCTTTATGCGGGACGTTCCCACGCACCTTGCTGGTATACACTAAACCCCGACCCAATTGCACGAGCCACCTTGCTTGCTTTATGCGGGACGTTCCCACGCACCTTGCTGGTATACACTAAACCCCGACACTATTGCACGAGCCACCTTGCTTGCTTTATGTGGGACGTTCCCACGCACCTTGCTGGTATACACTAAACCCCGACACTATTGCACGAGCCACCTTGCTTGCTTTATGCGGGACGTTCCCACGCACCTTGCTGGTATACACTAAACCCCGACACTATTGCACGAGCCACCTTGCTTGCTTTATGTGGGACGTTCCCACGCACCTTGCTGGTATACACTAAACCCCGACACTATTGCACGAGCCACCTTGCTTGCTTTATGCGGGACGTTCCCACGCACCTTGCTGGTATACACTAAACCCCGACACTATTGCACGAGCCACCTTGCTTGCTTTATGTGGGACGTTCCCACGCACCTTGCTGGTATACACTAAACCCCGACACTATTGCACGAGCCACCTTGCTTGCTTTATGCGGGACGTTCCCACGCACCTTGCTGGTATACACTAAACCCCGACACTATTGCACGAGCCACCTTGCTTGCTTTATGCGGGACGTTCCCACGCACCTTGCTGGTATACACTAAACCCCGACACTATTGCACGAGCCACCTTGCTTGCTTTATGTGGGACGTTCCCACGCACCTTGCTGGTATACACTTAACCCCGACACTATTGCACGAGCCACCTTGCTTGCTTTATGCGGGACGTTCCCACGCACCTTGCTGGTATACACTAAACCCCGACACTATTGCACGAGCCACCTTGCTTGCTTTATGTGGGACGTTCCCACGCACCTTGCTGGTATACACTAAACCCCGACACTATTGCACGAGCCACCTTGCTTGCTTTATGTGGGACGTTCCCACGCACCTTGCTGGTATACACTAAACCCCGACACTATTGCACGAGCCACCTTGCTTGCTTTATGCGGGACGTTCCCACGCACCTTGCTGGTATACACTAAACCCCGACACTATTGCACGAGCCACCGCGGAGATCTTTAGATGTGGATGACTTTGTATAAGTAATTAATTAATACATATAGTATGTATGTATAGTATGTATAGTAATAGTAATTAATTAATAGGCCCTACATATAGTATGTATGTATAGTATGTATAGTAATAGTAATTAATTAATACATATAGTATGTATGTATAGTATGTATAGTAATAGTAATTAATTAATAATGAGTAATCAACGTAGAATAACGAATGTAATCATCACCCCAACTGACCACTTGGTCTATAGCTCTCTATGTCACACGGCTAATGCCATCGAACCCATACACATGTAATGTATTACTTGTGGTGAGGAGTGGCTTATTATGCTCATTATTGGTTTCGTTGTATGTATGAGTTAAGAGATACATACTAAAAAACAAAATAGTTTTACATTTCAATATGATTTCAGATTTTACTTTGGCGTGTTAATGTTTCGATATCTGACAAGTGTCAAGATATAAAGTAAAAACTACACAAAATGATTAGTAACTTATATGATCACCATTATTTATTATTTTAGTTGTGGTTTTTAATGCCATAAAATAACTAAAGCGTATTCTATGGTTTTTCTTTTTATGGACTCTAGTTTTTTTTTTGTTATTGAACAGCTAACGTATGAATCTTTAAGAGCGTTCGGAAGTAGTTTTGACGTTTTAGTCAACTAATTTCTCTTAAACAAATAATAGGATTATTAAGCGAGCGAAGCGAGCGTTTCCACTTGACTCTTATGGCACTTCGTTATGTTTTTTTGTTTGTTTGTTTGTTTGTTTGTTTGTTTTTTTTTTTTTTTTTTTTTTGTTTTTTTTTATGTCCGTCGATAGCGGTCGAACGGAAAGTCCGATCAACTTGAAATTTGGACCATCCACAAGCCTCGATGTGGATTGAAGGTGTATAGTTTTGAGGCAAAATCGTTTGAAAAGTTACAAAGTTACACCGTAGTTACTGCAAAATATTTTTCTGAAACAAAATGGCGGCCAAATGTGAGATAGACATATTTTTTTTAACTTTTTTCCGGTCACGAATATGTTAATCTAATGGCGATCTGATAAGTATTGGCAAAGTTACACGAAAGTTACTCGAAAATATTTTTCTAAAACGCAGTAACGGCAAAATGTGAGGTGGCTATCTTATAGTAAATTTTTGTCCGGTCACGAATATACTAATGTAAACGCGATCCAATACGTATTAGAGGCAGAAATTACATTTCTATTGCTGTCAATAAGTGTTAGCAACGGTGGCGGACCGTATTGAAAACATGACCACGAAAATTCTTAGCAACGCACATTGCACTGCATACAACAATGTCGGAAAGTATAATAGCCATGGAAATAAGAACAATTTTTGCAATCCGCATTCTTGAATTGTTGTTAATTGTTGTTCGTATTAGCATTGAAAACTTTTCGCCAGAAAGTTCGTAGATATTGACGCGCTCGCTTATCAACGCGTCAAACAGAGCGTTTTCCTAGTTATGAAAATGTAACTACTTGCAGAGTGGTGTCATATCTACGCATTGTATTATGTACATTTGTGACAAGCCTGCTCAAAAATAATATACTCACGTTTGAATTATGCAAATAAATTACTATCGTCGAAAATGTTCGGCGAAATAATACGGAGAATCTGTTTAAAAATGGGTACATTATTTTTGAATAGGTTGGTGACAAAATGTTCTTAATACCATGAATATATATGACATCCCTCTACAAGTAGGTAAATATTTATGATAATCCTACTATTATTTTAAGAGTAATTGGTTGACGGCCAATACATCTGTAAAACTCCTACTGCCGATCGCTCTTAAAACGAAAATTTTGCTTTTAGACCAACATTCTAAAAATGTTGCTGATAATTATTGGCTGTTGTTTTTGACCAAAGGTTTTACTTTAAATTGTGACAAAGTTTAAACAACCAGTTCAAGTTTGATGCACGCAATTATGTAATTTGCCAAACGATAAACATACCTTGAGGTGCCCCCGTCTTGGTTTGTATTATATATATTTGCAGAACACGTTCCAGAATGATCCATAACTAAGATTGTGAAACAAGATAATAACCCCTTGATTTATAAGCAGCGCAACCATACGATATATCCAGGATTGTTACACATCATTTTTTATGTTTCCTTAATGATCTTATATTAAAGAAAGAGCCTGAATTATAAAATATTTAGTAAGCTATACTAACTTGTTTTCTAACTTGTTTTTTAACTTGTTTTATTTATGTAGCCATGGTGAAAACAAGATAGTATCCTATGCTAATGTTTCATAAGCCTGGGCCTAATACTACTAATTTATATACAGACATGTTCAGAGTTCAATCTTAATCATTTTTCGAAAAGCGTACCTGAAAATCACAAGTTAAGTTGTGATAAATGAGAAGATTCATATTCTCTAAATGCATTTATAACCTATTTTCTGTGATTACATCAAAATTATATAATCCTCTTGTCAATAATACTACATTCAATAATATACAACATTCAATCTCATTACATGACGTAAAGACGTATAGCGTGTATTATACAATATTATATTATAAACGGATCTGATGTACTTTGAGTACATCACTAAGGTTCGTATTTGTATTTATTTATAATTGTTAAACGAATGTATAGGTATATATGTTTTTCGAACTGTATAACCACGCACTTTGGCGTGTATATTTTCACGCGTCATTACTTTATGGATTTAAGATTCAGAGTCCCATCTCGTACATGTTGCACCACGAAATGCCAATAAAACGAATTACCCAACTCATTCGCGGAATATGGCCATATTTGCTATTTGCTGCAAAATAAAACAGTAATTTTAACTTTTTTCAATATTTGTGTTTACATTCCTAATGTCAGAGCTTGTAAGAAGTAAAAACAGAAACTACATAAATAACTTATGTCGAACTGTATTCATGCACTTATCACGCCCGGAAGAGTACTTTACGAGCTTTCAGCTGGCGTTTGCACTAACGTTATAACAAACGTCACTATGAATAATCATATCAGGACAATATTAGAACACGAATACAACTTTTTCCATAATCATATTTAGTAAACAAATAGCACCATAGAACACCACATACCTCATTTTTAAATGAAACCATTTTCATCTAGGGTTCTAATCGAATTCACAAACTTTGATAGGATTGTTTTCAGCACACATTACATACAAAATGTATTATGTCTTTTAGCAGGTGCCATATTTAATTTGAGCAAATCTTCTATTGACAGCTAATCTCGGAGTCTTCGGCAGTTCTTCCAGGGAACATATTGCACTACCAAGTGTGTCGGAAGGTCCGGTCACCGTGTCGTAAGCTGGCACATCATTATGTCGCGGTTGTTCTTTACTATAGTCGCGTCAAATTAACTTGCAAGGTGTTGTCGCCACGAATATTATGTAATAGGGAAGTGACGCGTGTGACAACTACCAACCTAAATCTAGTTGCATCCCGTTTTCTTGCCTAAGGTATTATAGTGAAAATATCGCCAGCCAGTTGTCAGACGTGGTGGGGTCGCATTCCATTCACGGTCGGTGCAGTCAATACAGTGGACCATAACAGTACAGGTATCGGGAAATCCCGCGGTGAATACCGTTGAAATGGACCGTGTGGAGCGACCGTCTCTTCTCAGAATTTTAGGGGACACCTTGCTTCTTACGGCGTGGCCAGTATAGACTATATATTGAAGTAACCTGTGGTTCTATTCTACATTCTTAATTCAAGTTTAACAGTACATAAAAGTGTTTTCTTCATTATCTACTTAGTCCCTTAGTTGTCAGTGTCAGTGAGAGACGTTTACTGTGAATATGTTTGTAATTTCAAGCTATTTTGATAATTGTTTGTCACCAACACCAAGAATATGTATCACCAAGATATATTGCTTTTTGCGATTTAATCAAATTAATATCAATGTACAAATCAACCAATAACCATTCTGTTATGTATCATGTGGAATTATTGAATAAAAAATTGAATTGAATTGAATCAAATTTGACTTCCACTTGTCTGCTGCAGAAATGTAAGAAGCGTGAGAAAAGTGTAGCCAACTACGGTCAAACTACAGACTACAAGCATTCTCCACACAACTTTCAATGTAACAGGCTTGTGTTTAACTTGTTAACTTACTAATTAATTTCTTAGTTAAAATACCAGAGCGCGTTCTCGTCGAAGCTCAGTTCGTCGGGTTGTAGCTCAATCCTGTCTTAAATTATTAAAAAAACAAATGTAATCCCGGCTGACATATATTGCTCTGAAAGGCTCTTTCAATAATGCCTGGTTTACTAGGTCAGGGGTGTGACTGGGCGGAGGGGTGGGGGGGCTCGTATGCTGATTACCAACTAAGAAGAGGGTTTCCATGTACTTGATAGTCAACTCTAAGGGGCGACAATAATAATTGATGGTTCAGAGCATTTCGACAGCAGTTACTCATTACAACGCCTTATAACTAAAACATAATTAAGATATTGTAGAATTGTGGTTAAGTGCAAGAAGTATTGCTTATCTGGTCCTCGGTTTCATTTATCATCAATTATTTACGAAATGTCTGAACCTGCTAGCCTTGAAGGGGCCATGGACTCGGCCCACCTCGGCGCACTACTGTTTAAATACGGGACTCCCGAGTCGGAGGGTGTTTAGGTGCCTAATGCAGGATTTCAACGGCTATTCGGCTTCAATTAAGTAGTAAAACTTTAAGTATTTTTTAATAGGAAATGTAGAGCCAGAAACATGAGGGCAAGAGTCGTAAGCTGATGGACTCGTAAAATGTGCTATTAGTTACCTCTACGTACGATCGGAGTCGGACAGGCAATTTAAATACTTCTGGTATCAATGTTGAAGATCTTATTCGGCAATGGTCAGTTGATGGTTGAGATAGCTCCATCATTTATCCAAACTAATACTCAGAAAACCAGGTGATACCACTTTCATTCACACGCTTCCAATGAGACAACGCTCACGCACACGCACACGCACGCCGTTTCTTGTGTCTACAGCCGTCCGCGGTTGCTCATACGGTTTGGGCGCACCTAGAGACGTGGGTTCGAATCACGCGTAGGTGATGTTTTCTTATTAACTTTAATCTTCATCTTTCACCCATCATCGTATCGAGCAACATGATTGCAATAATAGCGACGTAAAGCAACCAGAATACGTTTATTATTCAAATTTAATCAATTATTGTTTTAATTGCCTCTTATCTCGTAATAGGTAACGCAACAACACTTATTTAGATATCGCAACTACCTTTTATAGGCAACTAATAATATGTCCCGTGCATCCTATTTTTTGTCACATGTAGTACAGTCAGGAAAGTATTAAAAGTCTTATTCGATAAAGATGGCATCACAGGTTGAGGACCCAATTACAGCTTCATTTCTAAACTATAAACTATTTAACTATTCATAAGTACGTATATAGTTTGAAATCTATCCAGTTATAGGGTAGTATATTCTCAGTTTATGCAGACTTGAAACACAACAAAGCTAACACACCACTAATGAACATGTCTCACATGTCAACGCCTATTATCGCAAGCCGATAAGAGCAGAGGGAGTCGGGCCCGCCCCGTGAGAAAGTAATGATAGGTTAGTATCCAGTTGACAGCCGAACAGTCCGGTTGATAAAGACGATGCGGGGAATGTTGATGTTTTGTTTACTCCCGAGTACAAATGTTGTTACCACGGGCATTATTGGCAGATCAACATTATGTTCTAAAGACGAGCCTTCATTATGTCCTCTTACCATGTGGTTGGGGAGATCATTTTTTGATATAGGCCTAGGCTATCACGTGTTATGACGTGAAGCACTCAGTATGTCGAGTATTACCGAACTGCAGCTGCAGGAATACGTGAAGCACTCAGTATGTCGAGTATTACCGAACTGCAGCTGCAGGAATACGTGAAGCACTCAGTATCTCGAGTATTACCGAACTGCAGCTGCAGGAATACGTGAAGCACTCAGTATGTCGAGTATTACCGAACTGCAGCTGCAGGAATACGTGAAGCACTCAGTATGTCGAGTATTACCGAACTGCAGCTGCAGGAATACGTGAAGCACTCAGTATCTCGAGTATTACCGAACTGCAGCTGCAGGAATACGTGAAGCACTCAGTATCTCGATTATTACCGAACTGCAGCTGCAGGAATACGTGAAGCACTCAGTATGTCGAGTATTACCGAACTGCAGCTGCAGGAATACGTGAAGCACTCAGTATCTCGATTATTACCGAACTGCAGCTGCAGGAATACGTGAAGCACTCAGTATGTCGAGTATTACCGAACTGCAGCTGCAGGAATACGTGAAGCACTCAGTATCTCGAGTATTACCGAACTGCAGCTGCAGGAATACGTGAAGCACTCAGTATCTCGATTATTACCGAACTGCAGCTGCAGGAATACGTGAAGCACTCAGTATGTCGAGTATTACCGAACTGCAGCTGCAGGAATACGTGAAGCACTCAGTATCTCGAGTATTACCGAACTGCAGCTGCAGGAATACGTGAAGCACTCAGTATCTCGATTATTACCGAACTGAAGCTGCAGGAATACGTGAAGCACTCAGTATGTTGCGTTTTACCGAAATTCAGCTGCAGGAATACGTGAAGCACTCAGCATGTTGAGTATTACTGAACTGCAGCTGCAGGAATACGTGAAGCACTTAGTATGTCGAGTATTACCGAACTGCAGCTGCAGGAATACGTGAAGCACTCAGTATATCAAGTATTACCGAACTGAAGCTGCAGGAATACGTGAAGCACTCAGTATGTCGAGTATTACCGAACTGCAGCTGCAGGAATACGTGAAGCACTCAGTATATCAAGTATTACCGAACAGAAGCTGCAGGAATACGTGAAGCACTTAGTATGTCGAGTATAACCGAACTGCAGCTGCAGGAATACGTGAAGCACTCAGTATGTCGAGTATTACCGAACTGCAGCTGCAGGAATACGTGAAGCACTCAGAATGTCGAATATTACCGAACTGAAGCTGCAGGAATACGTGAAGCACTCAGTATTCGAGTATTACCGAACTGAAGCTGCAGGAATACGTGAAGCACTCAGTATGTCGAGTATTACCGAACTGAAGCTGCAGGAATACGTGAAGCACTCAGTATGTCGAGTATTACCGAACTGCAGCTGCAGGAATACGTGAAGCACTCAGTATGTCGAGTATTACCGAACTGCAGCTGCAGGAATACGTGAAGCACTCAGTATGTCAAGTATTACCGAACTGCAGCGGCAGGAATAACCCATAGGCTAATTAGTAGATTTTCACCAACTAATTCACCAACGCCAATATTGTGTGTGCATTTAGATGAGCTGGACCACTGAACATGCTCAATTTTGGTATTGTTACGCGTAGTCCTATCTGCTGAAAATGAAGTGTGAGCCCACTCTTGTTTTTGTATTTTGACTTCTCTGTGTGGTGAAGAAGTAAATTATGTCGTAATTGACTATACAAAGCACAACATATTATATTTGTCTATGCATTCAATATTTATTCTTCAGGAATCTAAGTTTTCTTTGCAGAAATTTTCACAATACATTGGTAATTCCATTGAGGAAATTTAGGGAGCTTTGTTATCCTGGCGCCCCGAAATGTTAGTGCCCGATGTAGCCTCATTAGCCTGTCTTTGACGCGTAGGTCTCACAATGTAAAATATTACCGGGATACCTCCGGATCACCAGCCTCTTTGACACGGCTCCTCATAATGACGGGTTTGACACCATCGGTGGATTGCTTTTTATAGCTTTTTGACACGATCGGCTGGAAATGTCAACGTTACCTTGGAGACTACTGGTTCATTAGCTTTTTAAGTTCTTTGACACGGCTCCTCATAATGACGGGTTTGACACCATCGGTGGATTGCTTTTTATAGCTATTTGACACGATCGGCCTGAAATGTCAACGTTACCTTGGAGACTACTGGTTCATTAGCTTTTTAAGTTCTTACACAATACCCTTCGTCGAGTTTTACTATGGACTTTATAACTTTTTTGAGTTTTGAGATGACTCCTCTTCAAACGTTACTACGGATAATAATTAGAGCCTACGGCTCCTCTGCTGGCCGCCGTAAGTTGCAAGGTGCTGTCGTCATAGATTATGTAATCTTGAAGTGCCGTATGGGAGAAATGCCAACTCTAATCAAGTGGTTCCCTATGCACTGATATTCTAGCAGCGTGTCTGTTGGCAGGCGTCGTCAGGGCGCATTCTAAGCACGGTTAGTATACTCCATGCAGTGGACAATAGGAAACAGGTACAGCGTGGAGTGACCGTCTCTTCTGAGAATCTTACAGCTCACACTGCTTGTTACCTTGTTACGGCGTGACCAGTGTATGTTCTGCCATACGACCGTCTCTTCTGAGAATCTTACAGCTCACACTGCTTGTTACCTTGTTACGGCGTGACCAATGTATGTTCTGCCATACGACCGTCTCTTCTGAGAATCTTACAGCTCACACTGCTTGTTACCTTGTTACGGCGTGACCAGTGTATGTTCTGCCATAGGACCGTCTCTTCTGAGAATCTTACAGCTCACACTGCTTGTTACCTTGTTACGGCGTGACCAGTGTATGTTCTGCCATAGGACCGTCTCTTCTGAGAATCTTACAGCTCACACTGCTTGTCATCTTGTTATGGCGTGACCAGTGTATGTTCTGCCATAGGACCGTCTCTTCTGAGAATCTTACAGCTCACACTGCTTGTCATCTTGTTACGGCGTGACCAGTGTATGTTCTGCCATAGGACCGTCTCTTCTGAGAATCTTACAGCTCACACTGCTTGTCATCTTGTTACGGCGTGACCAGTGTATGTTCTGCCATAGGACCGTCTCTTCTGAGAATCTTACAGCTCACACTGCTTGTTACCTTGTTACGGCGTGACCAGTGTATGTTCTGCCATAGGACCGTCTCTTCTGAGAATCTTACAGCTCACACTGCTTGTCATCTTGTTATGGCGTGACCAGTGTATGTTCTGCCATACGACCGTCTCTTCTGAGAATCTTACAGCTCACACTGCTTGTCATCTTGTTATGGCGTGACCAGTGTATGTTCTGCTATAGGACCGTCTCTTCTGAGAATCTTACAGCTCACACTGCTTGTCATCTTGTTACGGCGTGACCAGTGTATGTTCTGCCATAGGACCGTCTCTTCTGAGAATCTTACAGCTCACACTGCTTGTTACCTTGTTACGGCGTGACCAGTGTATGTTCTGCCATAGGACCGTCTCTTCTGAGAATCTTACAGCTCACACTGCTTGTTACCTTGTTACGGCGTGACCAGTGTATGTTCTGCCATATGACCGTCTCTTCTGAGAATCTTACAGCTCACACTGCTTGTCATCTTGTTACGGCGTGACCAGTGTATGTTCTGCCATAGGACCGTCTCTTCTGAGAATCTTACAGCTCACACTGCTTGTTACCTTGTTACGGCGTGACCAGTGTATGTTCTGCCATAGGACCGTCTCTTCTGAGAATCTTACAGCTCACACTGCTTGTTACCTTGTTACGGCGTGACCAGTGTATGTTCTGCCATAGGACCGTCTCTTCTGAGAATCTTACAGCTCACACTGCTTGTTACCTTGTTACGGCGTGACCAGTGTATGTTCTGCCATAGGACCGTCTCTTCTGAGAATCTTACAGCTCACACTGCTTGTTACCTTGTTACGGCGTGACCAGTGTATGTTCTGCCATAGGACCGTCTCTTCTGAGAATCTTACAGCTCACACTGCTTGTTACCTTGTTACGGCGTGACCAGTGTATGTTCTGCCATATGACCGTCTCTTCTGAGAATCTTACAGCTCACACTGCTTGTCACCTTGTTACGGCGTGACCAGTGTATGTTCTGCCATAGGACCGTCTCTTCTGAGAATCTTACAGCTCACACTGCTTGTCATCTTGTTACGGCGTGACCAGTGTATGTTCTGCCATAGGACCGTCTCTTCTGAGAATCTTACAGCTCACACTGCTTGTCATCTTGTTACGGCGTGACCAGTGTATGTTCTGCCATAGGACCGTCTCTTCTGAGAATCTTACAGCTCACACTGCTTGTCATCTTGTTACGGCGTGACCAGTGTATGTTCTGCCATAGGACCGTCTCTTCTGAGAATCTTACAGCTCACACTGCTTGTCATCTTGTTACGGCGTGACCAGTGTATGTTCTGCCATAGGACCGTCTCTTCTGAGAATCTTACAGCTCACAATGCTTGTTACCTTGTTACGGCGTGACCAGTGTATGTTCTGCCATATGACCGTCTCTTCTGAGAATCTTACAGCTCACACTGCTTGTCATCTTGTTACGGCGTGACCAGTGTATGTTCTGCCATAGGACCGTCTCTTCTGAGAATCTTACAGCTCACACTGCTTGTTACCTTGTTACGGCGTGACCAGTGTATGTTCTGCCATATGACCGTCTCTTCTGAGAATCTTACAGCTCACACTGCTTGTTACCTTGTTACGGCGTGACCAGTGTATGTTCTGCCATATGACCGTCTCTTCTGAGAATCTTACAGCTCACACTGCTTGTTACCTTGTTACGGCGTGACCAGTGTATGTTCTGCCATAGGACCGTCTCTTCTGAGAATCTTACAGCTCACACTGCTTGTTACCTTGTTACGGCGTGACCAGTGTATGTTCTGCCATAGGACCGTCTCTTCTGAGAATCTTACAGCTCACACTGCTTGTTACCTTGTTACGGCGTGACCAGTGTATGTTCTGCCATAGGACCGTCTCTTCTGAGAATCTTACAGCTCACACTGCTTGTTACCTTGTTACGGCGTGACCAGTGTATGTTCTGCCATATGACCGTCTCTTCTGAGAATCTTACAGCTCACACTGCTTGTTACCTTGTTACGGCGTGACCAGTGTATGTTCTGCCATAGGATCGTCTCTTCTGAGAATCTTACAGCTCACACTGCTTGTTACCTTGTTACGGCGTGACCAGTGTATGTTCTGCCATAGGACCGTCTCTTCTGAGAATCTTACAGCTCACACTGCTTGTTACCTTGTTACGGCGTGACCAGTGTATGTTCTGCCATAGGACCGTCTCTTCTGAGAATCTTACAGCTCACACTGCTTGTTACCTTGTTACGGCGTGACCAGTGTATGTTCTGCCATAGGACCGTCTCTTCTGAGAATCTTACAGCTCACACTGCTTGTTACCTTGTTACGGCGTGACCAGTGTATGTTCTGCCATAGGACCGTCTCTTCTGAGAATCTTACAGCTCACACTGCTTGTTACCTTGTTACGGCGTGACCAGTGTATGTTCTGCCATAGGACCGTCTCTTCTGAGAATCTTACAGCTCACACTGCTTGTTACCTTGTTACGGCGTGACCAGTGTATGTTCTGCCATACGACCGTCTCTTCTGAGAATCTTACAGCTCACACTGCTTGTTACCTTGTTACGGCGTGACCAGTGTATGTTCTGCCATAGGACCGTCTCTTCTGAGAATCTTACAGCTCACACTGCTTGTTACCTTGTTACGGCGTGACCAGTGTATGTTCTGCCATAGGACCGTCTCTTCTGAGAATCTTACAGCTCACACTGCTTGTCATCTTGTTACGGCGTGACCAGTGTATGTTCTGCCATAGGACCGTCTCTTCTGAGAATCTTACAGCTCACACTGCTTGTCATCTTGTTACGGCGTGACCAGTGTATGTTCTGCCATAGGACCGTCTCTTCTGAGAATCTTACAGCTCACACTGCTTGTTACCTTGTTACGGCGTGACCAGTGTATGTTCTGCCATAGGACCGTCTCTTCTGAGAATCTTACAGCTCACACTGCTTATTACCTTGTTACGGCGTGACCAGTGTATGTTCTGCCATACGACCGTCTCTTCTGAGAATCTTACAGCTCACACTGCTTGTTACCTTGTTACGGCGTGACCAGTGTATGTTCTGCCATATGACCGTCTCTTCTGAGAATCTTACAGCTCACACTGCTTGTCATCTTGTTACGTGGCGTGACCAGTGTATGTTCTGCCATAGGACCGTCTCTTCTGAGAATCTTACAGCTCACACTGCTTGTTACCTTGTTACGGCGTGACCAGTGTATGTTCTGCCATATGACCGTCTCTTCTGAGAATCTTACAGCTCACACTGCTTGTCATCTTGTTACGGCGTGACCAGTGTATGTTCTGCCATAGGACCGTCTCTTCTGAGAATCTTACAGCTCACACTGCTTGTTACCTTGTTACGGCGTGACCAGTGTATGTTCTGCCATATGACCGTCTCTTCTGAGAATCTTACAGCTCACACTGCTTGTTACCTTGTTACGGCGTGACCAGTGTATGTTCTGCCATAGGACCGTCTCTTCTGAGAATTTTACAGCTCACACTGCTTGTTACCTTGTTACGGCGTGACCAGTGTATGTTCTGCCATAGGACCGTCTCTTCTGAGAATCTTACAGCTCACACTGCTTGTCATCTTGTTATGGCGTGACCAGTGTATGTTCTGCCATACGACCGTCTCTTCTGAGAATCTTACAGCTCACACTGCTTGTTACCTTGTTACGGCGTGACCAGTGTATGTTCTGCCATAGGACCGTCTCTTCTGAGAATCTTACAGCTCACACTGCTTGTCATCTTGTTACGACGTGACCAGTGTATGTTCTGCCATAGGACCGTCTCTTCTGAGAATCTTACAGCTCACACTGCTTGTCATCTTGTTACGGCATGACCAGTGTATGTTCTGCCATAGGACCGTCTCTTCTGAGAATCTTACAGCTCACACTGCTTGTCATCTTGTTACGACGTGACCAGTGTATGTTCTGCCATACGACCGTCTCTTCTGAGAATCTTACAGCTCACACTGCTTGTCATCTTGTTACGGCGTGACCAGTGTATGTTCTGCCATAGGACCGTCTCTTCTGAGAATCTTACAGCTCACACTGCTTGTTACCTTGTTACGGCGTGACCAGTGTATGTTCTGCCATAGGACCGTCTCTTCTGAGAATCTTACAGCTCACACTGCTTGTTACCTTGTTACGGCGTGACCAGTATACGACCATGTGTCGATGCCACTACAATATGAGATGAGATAGATTCCATCAATCAGATCGATTAGTGGTACATGTTCGACAGATGGCAGGAGACAGATGGAAGTTGGAATCGATCGCAAGACCACCTGCATTATTTGCAGCATAAGAAGTCGTACACGCCCAATTAGCCACACTGAGGCATATTATTATGTTTATTATGCTAAGCCATATTATGTTATAATTTGCATAATATATCATGTCCATGTGCTCGAGTTTAGAGATTCAGACCACACAATTACAATGGTTGTTAGAAATGAATCGTCTGTCTAAAGTGACAATGGTAAATAGAATGTCGTTCAGTTGAGTAACACGCGTGTGAGGATGACTCATAAATCATCGCAGGCATGAAGGTGCTCATGTACTGTGTACTGTGTAGACTGTACACCTTTACTTTCGACCGTCTACTAGGGCACAGAGGACACAACGACATCTACAAACTACAGTTTTGAGGCATGTCAGTGTGATTTACTGTGTAACTAAATGCTGCTGGCTTTCAAATTGATTTTTAATTGTAAATGTTGCAGTGATGTTACGAAAAAATGTATTAAACAAATACTAAATAAAAAACTTGGACACTAATTTTTGCAAATATTCTTCACTTTAGACATTTTGTATTTATTTCCAGTGGGCATATACATAACATAGTAATAGTATACCTTACATATGAATCATAGTTGGTTATTAAAGCTTAATTCTAGATAATATGATAGTGAATAAAAGTAACAACAATAATAATAATAATAATGATAATAATAATGATAATAATAATAATAATAATAATAATAATAATAATAATAATAATAATAATAATAATAATAATAATAATAATAATAATAATAATAATAATAATAATAATAATAATAATTAATAATAGTTATAATAATAATAATAATAATAATAATAATACACGTGCGTGTCATGCAGAAGGCTGCAATCCTCGGCACAACTAATATCGTGCGCAAGGTCCTCAGCCTATGAGCTACATTGTCACCACCATCTTTCGGCCGCCACCCTAGGGTGCACTCTCGCATCGTCTTGGCTCAAGAGGAGCCCGATGGTGCAAACGAGAGAAGAGAAGAAGGGAAATAACGTAATAATAATAATAATAATAATAATAATAATAATAATAATAATAATTATAATAATAATAATAATAATAATAATAATAATATTATAAAGGATATTGAAAAATTGTTAAGTACAGTAAAAATCTTTAGTGATGACATTAAAATGGAATTTGGAATTGAAAAGTGTGCAATAGCAACATTCAAGGCTGGGAAGTTAACATCAAGTAATAATATTGAATTGGACGATCAAACTATTATCCAAGACCTTGGCGATAATTCATATAAATATTTGGGAGTAGAAGAGTCACAAGGAATTCAACACAACACCATGAAAAACAAATTGATTCTTGAATATCGGAAAAGAATACGATTAATTTTAAAATCCGAATTGAATGCGCGTAACAAAATGTTGGCCATAGGAGCCTATGCAGTACCTGTGTTACACTACAGTTTTGGTATCATAGATTGGAGATTAGAGGAGATTCTTAATATAGATCGTAAAACCAGAAAGCTTCTAACTATGTATGGAATGCATCATCCCCGTGCTGAAACTGAGAGGCTGTACATTTCTAGATCAGAAGGCGGAAGGGGACTCTTAAAGATTGAATCTATGTTTAAAATAGCTATCATCGGATTACGAGCATACCTGGAAAATAAAGAAAATGATAGATATGTTGAGATTATGAATGATTATGATCACGAGAAACCAAACACAACATCCATTACTAAAAGAGCGATCAAATTTCAAGAAGAACTTCAGTGCTCACTTCAACATAACAATCAATCCCTAAAAGAACAAATCCGATGTTTGAGAATGAATGTTAAACATCAACTGCAACTTCTTGGTACGGAGAAATGGAAATCCAAAATGATGCATGGACAGTTTCTCCGAAAAATTGAACAAGAAGATTACAGTAAGATGGATACATTCACTTGGCTCAAGCAAGGAGATCTTAAAGGAGAGACTGAAAGCCTTCTGATTGCAGCCCAAGACCAAGCATTGAAAACCAGATATATTGAGAAAAAAATTTATAAGACCCGAACTGATGCTCATTGTCGTCTTTGTAAACAATTTAATGAGACAGTGGACCACATTGTATCAGGTTGCCCAATTTTGGCCAAACATGAGTATATAGAGCGACATAACCGGGTTTGTGCACGTCTGCACTGGGATATATGTCGTTTCTATAATATAGATGTTTGTACTAATTGGTACGAGCATCATCCAATAAGTACAATACATCAAGGCTCAATAACATTACTCTGGGATAGTCAAGTCTACACAGATCGATATATTCAGCATAATAAGCCAGACATAATTATTAAAGATCATGAGAATAGACAATGTATTATGGTGGATGTAGCGGTGCCCTCTGACAATAACATCACAACTAAGGAGGCGCAAAAGAAAACCAAATACAAAGACTTACAAATTGAAACCCAGAGAATGTGGGGGATGCGGACAAAGGTAATCCCGATCATAATTGGAGCGACAGGTGCCATCAGCAAAACATTTCAAAATTATTTAGAAGATATACCAGGACAACATAACACAAGGGAACTACAGAAGACAGCCATTCTGGGTACTGCTCGCATTTTGAGAAAGGTTCTATAATATTTTGATATCAGTTTTTATATTGAAGTCTTTATGTTATGTTTATATAATTGTTTTATGTAGAATTTATGACATTGCGTGGTCCTGCGATGCGGTGCGGGTGTTTTGGGTTGGCCCGGGTTCGTACTGCGTCGCACCGCAGGGCCACGCGGTGTCATGAATTCAACTATATTTGATTTATGTGTAATATAATAATCTTTGTGATATGTAAAATCTTTTTAAAATGTAATTATTTTTGTAATGTGTAAAATCTTTGTAATGTCATTTTTTATACTGTGTGGTTGCAGCACCTAAGAGGTGAGGATCACCTTTGGTGCTGTAGACTAATAATGTACCTGCCATCTGGTGATGTGATAAATAAAGATAATAATAATAATAATAATAATAATAATAATAATAATAATAATAAAAATAATAGTTAATTTCATTTCATTTCATTTCATTCTTTTATTATTCTGTTCAATTACAAAGATTACTTTTGAGCAAACACCTTCGTGAGCTCTCTGCTTGCTTGAAGGTTTGCTTTTAATACATACATAAAATAGTTTATAGTTAACGTTAATTCATTCAAATTTAGATTTAGAATAAGAATTAAAAAATACATGTTTAATTCTCTATAGAAACAAACAGTAGTTAAAATAAATGGTGTAATTATACTTAAATCAATGCTAAAACAATTCTAAAACAATGTTGTATATACATTTAAAAAGTTAAGCGTGCTGCGAATAATTAATTCAAATAAATTACAAAAGCCATAATATTTGATTATCTAAACAGGTAAACAGTAGTTGAAAAATTGTAAAACAATGCTAAAATAATAAAAAATAATCCCAAACAATACTGACACAATGCTGTCCTACATTTAGAGGTTAGGAGTACTACAACTGAAACCACGATCCCTCTTTGATCGTATGTTCTGCCAGTTTTTTAAAAGAAATATATTTCATGGAAACAAAGAACTCAGGCATTTGACTTATAATGGTGTTGAACAATTGTGGCCCTTTATAAGTTAATTGGTTTTCTCGTGTTTGTCATTCTGAAGTTCGGTACATTCAAGCTCAGCATTCTTGACTTCCTGGTGTTCACACTATTGGTTGTAAATTGATAACTACTCAAATTTTTAAACACTTATGTAACAATTTTTAACAAGTAGAGAAGTGACATATGAAGAATATTAAACTCTGTGTAAATATAATCAACTGACTCAAGACGATTTATGTTAAAAATTGTTCTTATGACATAGTTTTGTGTTGTACGAAGAGAAGTTAGTTTGTAGTCAAATGTTCCACCCCAGTAAATAATACCAAATTGAAGATAAGATTGAAAAAGTGCGAAACATATCTGACGTAAAACATAAATAGGCATTATCTTTTTAAGATGGTAACAAATGCAGACATTGTTCTAAGCTTTATTTATAACATCTGTGCGTGTGATCCGTGTAATGCGATTCATCCAATCACTACCCGTATCTCATGCTACTGATGCCGTAGTGCGTGTGATCCGTGCTATGTGATTCATCCAATCACAGCCCGTATCTCATGCTACTGATGCCGTAGTGCGTGTGATCCGTGCAATGCGATTCATCCAATCACAGCCCGTATCTCATGCTACTGATGCCGTAGTGCGTGTGATCCGTGCAATGTGATTCATCCAATCACAGCCCGTATCTCATGCTACTGATGCAGTAGTGCTTGTGATCCGTGCAATGCGATTCATAGGATCACAGCCCGTATCTCATGCTACTGATGCCGTAGTGCGTGTGATCCGTGCAATGCGATTCATAGGATCACTGCCCGTATCTCATGCTACTGATGCCGTAGTGCGTGTGATCCGTGCAATGTGATTCATCCAATCACAGCCCGTATCTCATGCTACTGATGCAGTAGTGCTTGTGATCCGTGCAATGCGATTCATAGGATCACAGCCCGTATCTCATGCTACTGATGCCGTAGTGCGTGTGATCCGTGCAATGCGATTCATAGGATCACAGCCCGTATCTCATGCTACTGATGCCGTAGTGCGTGTGATCCGTGCAATGCGATTCATCCAATCACAGCCCGTATCTCATGCTACTGATGCCGTAGTGCGTGTGATCCGTGCAATGCGATTCATAGGATCACAGCCCGTATCTCATGCTACTGATGCCGTAGTACGTGTGATCCGTGCAATGCGATTCATAGGATCACTGCCCGTATCTCATGCTACTGATGCCGTAGTGCGTGTGATCCGTGCAATGTGATTCATCCAATCACAGCCCGTATCTCATGCTACTGATGCCGTAGTGCGTGTGATCCGTGCAATGCGATTCATTCGATCACAGCCCGTATCTCATGCTACTGATGCCGTAGTGCGGCCGATCCGTGCAATTCGACATAATAAAATATTTCAACTTTTCACGCATCGGACGAAATCGGATGTCGTCACGATATTCCTAAAGCTAAATTCAGGACCCGTCTAGCTGTTATGTTTTAGGGAATGTGTTAGACATTGTATTTGTTTGTATACCGTACGGATCGCATTGCAGGCATAGTACATGGGCCGGGCGCTTCAAGGGAATAACTCTTAATAAATCGTCTATAAATTTAAGATCTAAAACTTCGCATTCATATTTTAAGTTCAACTGAAGTAATCTTTTTTGTAGCTACAATCTGGATTGTTCACCACAAAAAATCTAGGATGGGACGGGGACCACCAACTCATGGTCTAGCGTGCTAACCACTGCGTTAATACACTTACTTGTACACACTAGACCGGCAGAGGAAAAGATTCGTTTAATATTACATCTTCGTTGTTGATGTTCGTACTATTACTGACAGCCTGACACCACCAAATAAATATGATGTGGATTTAACATTTTATCTAATATTTTGTACACAGATGCTCCTTGTCTTGTAGTGTATGGTCAGCGCACCACTGCTCACGTAAGCAATCTACTGATACTGATAGATGTAGCTCAGCGGTAAGACGGGAGACTAATTCGGGAGGTTGCCGGTTCGCTTCCTGCTACCGGAAATCCTGACTGTAGGTTTTTCCTGAGTTTTTCCTCAGTCGAATGCTAGAGTTGCGTTGAGTCCTACAATCAGCTCTACATTAGATAAAGCTGGTGTGTTAACAGGGATTCGTACGAAAAATTATTATTAGTACTTATTTATATATTGGCACATTATAATCCATAATGACTATATATAGTGGATGGATTGACCAAAAAAAAAGGCCAAAGGCCATTTTCTTTTTCTACCTTGCTATACCATTGTCATTAAAACTAGACATTTGTATCAATGCAGAAGAGCGGCAAGAACATGTTCTTATTGCAGTTTTGTCTTCCCCGGAAGTTGCGAACAGGAACGGAATGCTTTGAAGAACAAAGCGGTGGCATGCAACTCTCTTTTTTCTTGTAATTATTGGCGCTGTTATTTCCGTTAGGTTGGCTTCCTGCCACACGCTCGCCACACGCCACCATATCCGAGGGGCCCAATTCGCCAGCTGCCATTTCCGAACACCCGGCGTCCACAACTTTCAAATATTATAACCCCTCTTGATGCTAAATTGACACTTTGTCAAAACGCCGCGGAAAATGGGATTATACAAAACAAAACAAAGACGATTCTTCCACGTATAACACATTTTAAAATTTAGAAACAATGGTTTGGGGCAATGGTTTGGTTAATATAAAAAACAAAACAAAACAAAACAAAACAAAACAAAACAAAACAAAACAAAACAAAACAAAACAAAACAAAACAAAACAAAACAAAACAAAACAAAACAAAACAAAACAAAACAAAACAAAACAAAACAAAACAAAACAAAACAAAACAAAACAAAACAAAACAAAACAAAACAAAACAAAACAAAACAAAACAAAACAAAACAAAACAAAACAAAACAAAACAAAACAAAACAAAACAAAACAAAACAAAACAAAACAAAACAAAACAAAACAAAACAAAACAAAACAAAACAAAACAAAACAAAACAAAACAAAACAAAACAAAACAAAACAAAACAAAACAAAACAAAACAAAACAAAACAAAACAAAACAAAACAAAACAAAACAAAACAAAACAAAACAAAACAAAACAAAACAAAACAAAACAAAACAAAACAAAACAAAACAAAACAAAACAAAACAAAACAAAACAAAACAAAACAAAACAAAACAAAACAAAACAAAACAAAACAAAACAAAACAAAACAAAACAAAACAAAACAAAACAAAACAAAACAAAACAAAACAAAACAAAACAAAACAAAACAAAACAAAACAAAACAAAACAAAACAAAACAAAACAAAACAAAACAAAACAAAACAAAACAAAACAAAACAAAACAAAACAAAACAAAACAAAACAAAACAAAACAAAACAAAACAAAACAAAACAAAACAAAACAAAACAAAACAAAACAAAACAAAACAAAACAAAACAAAACAAAACAAAACAAAACAAAACAAAACAAAACAAAACAATTCAAAACAAAACAAAAACAAAAAAAAAGGTATAATAGTAATGGAAATCAGAAAGTTGTTTGCAATGCGCATTTCTGAACTTTTTGTTAGTGGTTGGTTTTATTATCTTTGAGCACTTTTCTCCAGAAAGTTCGTAGATATGGACGCGTTCGCTTATCAACGCGTCACACAGAGCGTTTTTCTAGTATTTAAAGAAGAAAATAAAGAGGCAATATTATGGTTAATTACAATGTATGTTCTTTATGCGAATGTTGCCCGTGTGCAATAAGACACCTCGTTATTACACTCCTTATTACACCTCGTTATTGCAGCGCTTCTTGACCAAGATCCGCTCACATGCATAACAATGCAGCTATCTCCCCTCATCCCCGCAAGCCCACGAGCCATCTGTATGCCCAGCCCTCTCTTTCGCCTACGTACTTTGTGATTGTGTTATTTTATGTAAGAAATTTCAAAACCCCAAACTTGGGCTTCCGGGGATGACATCGCTGCTCAGATGGACAGTGGTTAGTGAAAAGGGCTGGGCAGGGGGGGGGGGGTGATGTGTACACAAGTTCAATTACTTTCTTGGTTCTGGGTCTCTGAAACTACAATTCCTAAAATCTTCCACGGACTATAGTGTCAAATCTACATCTTCAACGGACTATAGTGTCAAACCTACATCTTCCACGGACTATAGTGTCAAACCTACATCTTCCACGGACTATAGTGTCAAACCTAAATCTTCCTCGGACTATAGTGTCAAACCTACATCTTCCACGAACTATAGTGTCAAACCTACATCTTCCACGGACTATAGTGTCAAACCTACATCTTCCAATGTAGAAGGTCCAGGTTTCGATTCCCGGTGTGGGCTGTGTTTTATTTTTCGAACTTCTATGTACTAGCTTGGTCGTTGGTACTGGTGATGATTATGATGATGATGATGCATGATAATGATGATGATGATGATGATATTTGGGCTTAACGTATCATATTTTGTCAACAATGCTAATCGAGACGATGAGTGGGTGATTATGTAGAAGAAAAAAAAACTGCACATGGCTTGAACAAAGTATAAGGTTAGGTGCATACATTAGCACCAATAATGCATCATTCACCCAAGTCGCTCATTATTTTGTAAGCGACTGTACACTGCACATACAGTAGGGGGCTGTGGGATGGAAGGGCGGATGGTATGATCAGCTGGATCACCACCTTTCGGCTTCAGTTGTCTAGTGATCGAACGGGCTGTGGTTTGCGTTACGATTAAAACGCTTACGCGTAAACAAATAGGTTTTAATTGTGGAGTATGTTCAGAATGGATCCGACAAACGGCAACGCGGATCAAGACATACAGCAACAGCGCAACACGGAACACTCGGTAAGCCCAGTTGGTATCCAGTTCTTATTACGCTTACGTGCGATTCATTTAGTGGACGCATGTATTAATAATAATAATTTTTGTAGGAATACCCGTTCAGGGTGCACACCAGCTTTACCTGATGTGCCCCTCTTCAGGTGACTACCTAGGTTATAAGGGTGTTTGGATAGTTGGGAAGGATTATCCGAGGGCTGATAGTATGACTCAATCCCACCATTCGCTTTTACGACTGAGGAAAACCTCGGAAAAACCTTCAGTCAGGACTGCCGGTGGCCGGAATCGAACCGGCTACCTTCCAAATCAGAGTCTCGCGTCTTACCGCTAAGCCACCTCTATCGGTGACGCATGTATTGTATGTTGTTGGGCAGTGGCCGTCCGCAGTGACTCGTGTGGCTTGGGACGCATGTATTGCATGTTGTTGGGCAGTGGCCGTCCGCAGTGACCCGTGCAGCTTGGGACGCATGTATTGCATGTTGTTGGGCAGTGGCCGTCCGCAGTGCGTGCGGCTTGGGACGCATGTATTGTATGTTGTTGGGCAGTGGCCGTCCGCAGTGACTCGTGCGGCTTGGGACGCATGTATTGTATGTTGTTGGGCAGTGGCCGTCCGCAGTGACTCGTGCGGCTTGGGACGCATGTATTGCATGTTGTTGGGTAGTGGCCGTCCGCAGTGACTCGTGCGGCTTGGGACGCATGTATTGCATGTTGTTGGGTAGTGGCCGTCCGCAGTGACTCGTGCGGCTTGGGACGCATGTATTGTATGTTGTTGGGTAGTGGCCGTCCGCAGTGACTCGTGCGGCTTGGGACGCATGTATTGTATGTTGTTGAGTAGTGGCAGTCCGCAGTGACTCGTGCAGCTTGGGACGCATGTATTGCATGTTGTTGGGTAGTGGCCGTCCGCAGTGACTAGTGCAGCTTGGGACGCATGTATTGTATGTTGTTGGGCAGTGGCCGTCCACAGTGACTCGTGTGGCCTTGGGACGCATGTATTGTATGTTGTTGGGAAGTGGCCGTCCGCCGTGACTCGTGCAGCTAGGGACGCACATATTGTATGTTGTTGGGCAGTGGCCGTCCGCAGTGACTCGTGCGGCTTGGGACGCATGTATTGTATGTTGTTAGGCAGTGGCCGTCCGCAGTGACTCGTGCGGCTTGGGACGCATGTATTGTATGTTGTTGGGCAGTGGCCGTCCGCAGTGACTCGTGCGGCTTGGGACGCATGTATTGTATGTTGTTGGGTAGTGGCCGTCCGCAGTGACTCGTGCAGCTTGGGACGTATGTATTGTATGTTGTTGGGCAGTGGCCGTCCGCAGTGACTCGTGCGGCTTGGGACGCATGTATTGTATGTTGTTGGGTAGTGGCCGTCCGCAGTGACTCGTGCAGCTTGGGACGCATGTATTGTATGTTGTTGAGTAGTGGCCGTCCGCAGTGACTCGTGCAGCTTGGGATGCATGTATTGTATGTTGTTGGGCAGTGGCCGTCCGCAGTGACTCGTGCAGTTTGGGATGCATGTATTGTATGTTGTTGGGTAGTGGCCGTCCGCAGTGACTCGTGCGGCTTGGGACGCATGTATTGTATGTTGTTGGGTAGTGGCCGTCCGTAGTGACTCGTGCGGCTTGGGCCGCATGTATTGTATGTTGTTGGGCAGTGGCCGTCCGTAGTGACTCGTGCGGCTTGGGCCGCATGTATTGTATGTTGTTGGGTAGTGGCCGTCCGTAGTGACTCGTGCAGCTTGGGACGCATGTATTGTATGTTGTTGGGCAGTGGCCGTCCGCAGTGACTCGTGCGGCTTGGGACGCATGTATTGTATGTTGTTGGGTAGTGGCCGTCCGTAGTGACTCGTGCGGCTTGGGACGCATGTATTGTATGTTGTTGGGTAGTGGCCGTCCGCAGTGTCTCGTGCGGCTTGGGACGCATGTATTGTATGTTGTTGGGCAGTGGCCGTCCGCAGTGACTCGTGCGGCTTGGGTCGCATGTATTGCATGTTGTTGGGCAGTGGCCGTCCGCAGTGACTCGTGCGGCTTGGGACGCATGTATTGTATGTTGTTGGGTAGTGGCCGTCCGCAGTGTCTCGTGCGGCTTGGGACGCATGTATTGTATGTTGTTGGGTAGTGGCCGTCCGCAGTGTCTCGTGCGGCTTGGGACGCATGTATTGTATGTTGTTGGGTAGTGGCCGTCCGCAGTGACTCGTGCGGCTTGGGACGCATGTTTTGTATGTTGTTGGGCAGTGGCCGTCCGCAGTGACTCGTGCGGCTTGGGACGCATGTATTTGATGTTGTTGGGCAGTGGCCGTCCGCAGTGCGTGCGGCTTGGGACGCATGTATTGTATGTTGTTGGGTAGTGGCCGTCCGCAGTGACTCGTGCGGCTTGGGACGCATGTATTTGATGTTGTTGGATAGTTGTTGGTATATTAAAGTTAAAAAAAAAAAAAAATGCTTTTTAAATGATTAATTTTATTCATTGTATTATTGCATTCCGTAACTTTCATTGTCAACCCATGGTTATAGCCTACGTTGTGTAATTGGCTAATTGCTATCTCGTGCGTCAGTGGCGACCGTTACTTAAAGCTACGCGTATCAGTCCGTCAACGGGGCCGGTGGATGTAGAAATAAAGACAAGACATCGTATTTTGTTTGTTATCGTGTCTTGACGTCTTCGAAAGGTGTTTGTACTGATAGGGATGTACTAGCTGCATACCGACCTCAGGTCCTTATATACAGCCCCTTTCATATCGAAGAAAGTCAACAGATTGTTGGCGTTCTTTCACACATTCGAAAATGGAGTCTTCAGCTGAGTAAAGTGCAAACGTGTAATTAGTCACGCCCACCGTTCTAGGTAACCAACGGAAGGTCGTAACTCATCCCTAACGAACCTGTTTCAATTAGATGGTAGAAACTAGAGGAATAGAGTATTGAGTTGGTACCACTGGACTCGGCTAGTTCGTAGGCGTAAGAGTACTTACGTGGGGCCAACTTTATTAACGCTGTCCCTAACATGACATGGATTTAATACCGGACTTGGTGACCTTCAAAAGCCACTAATGCTCCCCTTTCGACTTTTATAAAGTTCCTCATAACTACACTATTCCAATGGTAGCATCTTTATGTCATATAGCGTTCTATATAGCGTTCCCCTAAAATTACAAGATTTTACAGTCAACCAATTTGTAACTAGTTAATATCGCATCGCAATCTTACGAGGCAGTTATAGAGCTGCTTCAAATTGTACATTCAACACAATTTGTGTCACCAAAACTACGGCACATTCAACTTTGTTTCATTAAACATTTTAATCCGAAACTTTTAAGTAAAGTTATCATTATAATATTTTAAAGTCATAATCGCGTTGAAATAAGTAATCATTTAAAATGCACCACATTTAACAAGCGTAAAACCGTTGAGTGAGGCGTATTTCTCACTCAACGGTAAAACTACAACCTCACAACCCAACTGTGGCTCTATAATTGAAATATTTATAATTATTTACGATTTGTATCCACTACTATCGTTACGATTCGAATGTTCATTTAATTCAGGTTTTAATCGTGAATTTGCTTCCTATAAAATGAATTGCAATAATATTACCTGTTTCACAAATTTGAATTTGAAGCGCTCAATGCATGGTGACCAATGATGCACCATCAGCTGTAAGGATACGCATCAGTTTGCTTGAAATGTGAAACTAGAGCACAAGAACCCACCCTCTGCGCTTGTAGGTCAGTGGCACATATGGCGGCCTGCGCGCCCGACGAACAGATGGGGTGTGCACAATACGTGCACGCCAGCCATTGTGAGAACTGCGCTGAGCGCTCAATTAACACATGCATGGATGTTATTAGGTTGATACGCGACGGGGGACGGCCGAGTAGGAAATACAAACACAGATTGAGCGCATTTTCACAAAATTAATACTGATTTTATAGCATTAAATTGAATTGAATACATTATTAACGAACAGATCTTAGATTTTATGTTCAATTTAAATGTTTTCAGTGTTATTATTGAAATATATTTTCATGGGAATAGGCTTATTATAACCGTTTTGATTATTGTAATTTATAATACTATTTATGAATTAGAACTAAAATTTTAAAGCATATTTCGTTTTTCACGTAAAAGAAGGAAACATTCTGGGATAATTATTGCAGCTGCTAAACAAATATGATTATCTATTCTATTGTATTCAGAATCTGGAGAAAATATGGAGAAATATGTATTATAACAGCCTACATTTGTATGAGATTTTTAGATGAGCGTAGCGAAGCGGAGTGAACCTCTCACTTCAACTCGATCGGCGCTTGTCTGTGTGTGTTTGTGAACAGAATTTTGTTCGTCGCGCACAGGGCAAACGGCTTGACGGATTTGGTTGAAATTTCAAGTCAACACTCTTGACTATCAAAATAGATTTTGTTTGCATAACCTGCAAAATCCGTCAAGATGCCATCCTACAAAAAAATCATTACTGAAACAAATCCAATGCTCTATTTTATTTTTTTAAATTAAAACTTACAGCCGGATTTCAGTATTTGTTTAACATAGTATGCAGTATGCACAATAATGGTGTCAACACGACAAACGTTTTGAAATTTTTTTGTCAACTGCCATCTTGTAACAAAATATTGTTTATTTTCGGCCATATATTTTGCAATTTTAAATGTTCGTCACGCACAGGTCAAACATCTTTACGGATTTGGTTGAAATTTTCAGACAACACTCACGACCATTAAACTAGATGCTTTTAACATAACAAGCAAAATCTGTCAAAATGCCAACATACAAAAAAATTATACAAAACAAAAATCGCTCATCTGGCAACGTAGAGCGTTTACTTAGTGTTTTTAATCGTACAAAACTGTCAGATTTCATAAGATATTCAAAAGAGGATCGAAGCATAATGGACTTACAACGTGATGAATTAAACGTTATCAAAGTCTAACGATTAGTTTCGTTTTAGTTTTAGCACTCTATACAACCTAAGCAAATAAAGAAATGTAAACATGGTTAGCACTTGAATCTAAACAACATCGTAACTAGAACTATACGTCCGTCCTTACGAAACATTCTTGGAAGTGGAGTGATAGTATCCATCACAACAATTACACATTACTATACCATGTCTAGACTACTGTTTGTATACCGAGCCTGACGCTTTTACCCTTCGTTCATGTGCTACCTAATAGTATAGTTTATTACACTACTTTATGACTTAATGTCTTACGCAATTAGATTTTACCACCAGCTCCATTCAGGGAAGGAAAGAACAATTCTGCTTCTCGTGTTCACAATCATTTTCTAATTTCTTTTACATTTTGGCGAATGTGTATTATGTAAATCATAAACACTTGACATTATGAGCTACGCTATCGTCTATTATTATCTATTATATTAGGCCTGAACATAATTAAACCGCATTAGCGGGACACTAAACGGAAGCCCGTGCTGGCTATATAGGGTATTGGCTTTATATACTTAAAAGTCGCCGCCATCGTCTTTGCCGTTCTTTTGTTCTAGAACACAGGATTACTTTCAACTAACTCGCTCGCAGTTTCAATTCAATATCAATAATTCAATTCAATTCAATGTAATATGTCAAATTCAATATCATCTGCTGAAGTAAGCGCTAGTATCATTTACCTCATGGTCATAAAACACTTTAGTCCTAGTACCAACTATTATTGGCCCCCTCCCTCTCTCCTTCTATCTCTTACGGTGCCCCGTACTAATATGTTATGTACGCTTAGTAGTTAGTACCCGCCATGAACTATCAACGCGCTAAGTCCCTCTCTGGGCCCGGGGTCGGATTGGTCCAGCCTCCAGGGTATCTGTCGGTCGTGTGAGGTGACGCTGTGCGGGCACGGTTTTTCAGTTTTCTAAAATATGTACAACGTACCCTAGTTAAGCTTGGAAATTTAAACCAGAACTTCTGAAAGTAACAAAATTATTTTTTTCGTAATTTTGATTGTACCGGTACCGTAGATATTGCTAGATGTACACTACTTCATTCAAAACATAACTTCGCCCAGAAATACACATTTGTGATAGCCAACTTTTATTGTAGTTAATGTACACACTTTGTTCTAGGAAGTGAGGAATTTTAAGTTCGTTATCTTTGATGGTATGTGTGCTATGATTTTTCTCATCTACCGGTACAAATAAGCCATTTTGTACCGGTAGATGAGACAAATCATAGCACACATACCATTAAAGATAACGAACTGAAAATTCCTCACGTCCTAGACTTAAGTATGTACATTAACTACAATAAAAGTTGGCTATCACAAATGTGTATTTCTGGGCGAAGTTATGTTTTGAATGAAGCGGCGTACATCTAGCAATATTTACGGTACCGGTACAATCAAAATTACGAAAAAAATAATTTTGTAACTTTTAGAAGTTCTGGTTTCAATTTCCAAGCTTAACTAGGGTACGTTGTACATATTTTAGAAAACTGAAAAACCGTGCCCGCACAGTCTTAAAGGCCGACGTCGTATGAGGGCGCGTATGACCTAACAGTAACTGTTGAGTGCGTCGTATAATAAATAAGTTAAGAACGCTCCGAGTTTCTAAAAATAAGTTGTGAAGTTCTACTTTGAAAAAGTAGAATATTCTTTCCTCTTTCGGTCGTTACTGTAGAGCGTTATGGTCAACGCGCTGCTTTACGTGCGTCGCTCGCGTCGAAGTGTTTACAATAGGGCGAGCCGCGCAACAACATGACAAATGTCATAAGATTTTCATAACCTCAATGATGATGGAAGACTATACTCAAGACGTTTACAAATACAATTCCGCTATATGGCAGAGACAAATAATTGCAGCTCTTGTTTACCTCGAAACGTGGAAGAAAAAGTGTGGTTTGTTGGTTATTCCTTCATCGATCAAAACACAGGAAACAAACAAGTTTTGCGTTAAACCTTGTCGTAATAATAAGTTTAATAAGTTTTGCGTTGTTGCATTGGTTCGTTTTGCCGTGCAACGCAAGTCGTCAAGCCTTTCGCGGCTGAAACGGAAAACTCGCAATCTGATTGGTCTAACGCGTCGCCCCAAACGCTCTACAGTAACGGCGCTTTATGTATTTTGAATGCAATTATTCATATTGTATAAGCAGGTATACCAATTTTCGTCTAACTTCCTGTAATTTCATAATTCTTATTTCTATTCACGGTTTTTAAGATAATGGGAACTCTTTCAATATCATCTGCTTTATTTTAGCTGCATTGAGCATCGCTAACCATATTTTTGTACACTATACCCAAAAACCAATACCCAAATATAAAATTCCATGCATACACAGCATTTGACTAGTATAATATTTGTTTACATAATTTAGTCATTTAGCCGTAATGTAACGTTTGCCATCGTTACATACTCGTAATAAGCTCAGTGATGATAAGGCATAGTCGACAAGGAAGTTCTTCCTGGGAAAACGTTGTTATCGACTCTGGTATTAAGTATGCATAACTAGCATGTTATATTCAGTGTATAGGCAACAAATCACTTCACATAGTACCTACTCGTCATTTATGTCTTTGTCTTGGCGTTTTGGAAACTCAAACACCCAGACGATGAAGTTGATTGTGCCGCAACAACCCCAGGTCGTGTAGAGCCTACATTGAACACGTGAACGTGGACCCTTCAAGGTATGGGCGATGTACTCTCCACTCTTGTATATCACATCCTCCCGTCACTCCAGAGAAATAGCTTTGTTACAATTGATACCTCTATTTAAATATCCAAATCATATTTCATGTACACCCTACGTTCACATAATAACTTGTAAGAGTTAAAACAATAACACATCCTCAATCTTAAATCATGTTCATTGGTTTTACAGGACGTTGCGGTGCAGAGGTCATACAAGTCATGTCACCCGAGGGCTGGGGAATATATGAACATGAAACTTGTGTGGCCTGGCAATTAATTATTCTGTGGCAATCATTTGAAACGCGGCATCGTTTTACGCCGCCCCCGCGTGCGCTATCAATGGTTAGAGGGGTCACGTAGTGTCTCAATTACCGCACGCGAATTATTGGATTGCGTGTTGATTCATCTTGTACAGGTATTTCTAGTTTCAGTGATCACCGCACGAGCATATCCCTTCCCCTCTCCTTCTTTTCTGTGATCAAGTTGTATCGGACCTACATTATTTAACAAATACTTTTTGAAATATACGTTTTGAATCGAAGAGCTGTATATCTATATCTATTCAACTTTCTTATCAACAGATTTATAAAATATGTTGTTCATTCACAAAAGAGACAAGGGAAGCTTCACGTTAAAAAACTCACAAAATGATCGTGTTTTAAATTATATCTCCTCAAGAATGCTTTGTACTCAAAATAGAAAATCTGAGTCAAGAGCGAACTGTGGTTTTGTTCGCAACAGTCTGAATGATAAATATATACATACACAAATTGCTCAGTGTATTTGTTGTACGGTAAAATGGCGTCGACTCTCTATGGCCCAGTTGTTCTGTGAGTGGGACGGGGTACCTCCAGTTTTGGCCCGGGCAATAGAACGGGTATTTGGTAGCTTGCCTATCGTATGAGGCGCATCGGTCATTGAAATGATGTAATTGGCATTTTATTATAAGAACTGGTGAACCCTTACGCCCTCGACAAGAAATGAAATTATACATGAATATTCAATTAACGAAAAGCATTTTTGTATTGGCAGCAGGAATAAACCAAGGGGCCAACTAGCTATAATAATAAACAACATGGGTAATAAGGCTACTCCGTCAACAGATACGAAACGTTTTAGATTTATATGATCACTCTGGCACGGACGACGTGATTTTGACTTGACTACTAATTGGCTACGTAGTCAAAACGTAGTCACGTCGTAGCCAACTAGTAGTCAGCTTGGTGACGACGAAGTGGCTGCTTTGACTGTTATACCAACTGGCTACTTCAACGACGTGATGGCTGACTTGACAACTAATTGGCTACGTAGTCAATACGTAGTCACGTCGTAACCAACTAGTAGTCAGCTTGACGAAGTGGCTGCTTTGACTGTTATACCAACTGGCTACTTCAACGACGTGATGGCTGACTTGACAACTAATTGGCTACGTAGTGAATACGTAGTCACGTCGTAGCCAACTAGTAGTCAGCTTGGTGACGACGAAGTGGCTGCTTTGACTGTTATACCAACTGGCTACTTCAACGACGTGATGGCTGACTTGACAACTACTAATTGGCTACGTAGTCAATACGTAGTCACGTCGTAGCCAACTAGTAGTCAGCTTGGTGACGACGAAGTGGCTGCTTTGACTGTTATACCAACTGGCTACTTCAACGACGTGATGGCTGACTTGACTACTAATTGGCTACGTAGTCAATACGTAGTCACGTCGTAGCCAACTAGTAGTCAGCTTGGTGACGACGAAGTGGCTGCTTTGACTGTTATACCAACTGGCTACTTCAACGACGTGATGACTGACATGCCAACTAATTGGCTACGTAGTCAATACGTAGTCACGTCGTAGCCAACTAGTAGTCAGCTTGGTGACGACGAAGTGACTGCTTTGACTGTTATACCAACTGGCTACTTCAACGACGTGATGGCTGACTTGACAACTAATTGGCTACGTAGTCAATACGTAGTCACGTCGTAGCCAACTAGTAGTCAACTTTGTAATCGTAGGCTACTTTGACCACTAACTGGCTGTCTGGCAACCTTTGGCTATCAAATGGCTGCTTATAGTGAGTGCAAAGTTTCATGAAAATAACAATGACTACTAATAACTATGTGTCGACTACTAGTTGGCCACCTGAAAACAATAGAAACTACGTTTTGGCTACCTCTAAGCTACCATTTGGCTATCTTTATGGGGGTGTTTGATGAAAAGAGTAGAATCATGGTGTGTAAAAGAATATGATGGGATATCAATTAAACAAGTAAAATGCTTCGTTTTATATACATTGCAAAGTAGATCGCTATCTGTCAACGCGGTTCAAATGTGGCGTTTTCCTAGTTTACCATCAGGGAAGGGAAAACGAACATGTTTTTATATTCGATGCTGCTCTTCATCTGAATAGTTCACAAGACGGGAGGATGAACAGAAAGCGGGGGGCGTGATGATGCCGGCTCAGCGCACAAGAGCGGCGCAACAATGAACGTCACAGGGGGGAGTGAATGTGAACGGCCAGAGGGTTGCTCAGGTATTTAGCTCAAGAAGTCGATATCGGGGCGTGATACTCTAGAACCAACACTTGTTCTCAAAATATGTCAGTTCATTTGGCAACGGACAGAACAAAGTCAGTTATTTGTGGTGATTTGAATGCGCGAGTTTAGCACAATAATTGTGCTAAACTCTTAATTATTAAGACTCCCTACATAGTTCTAGCTACATCTCATATTATTATTATTATTATCATTATTATTATTATTATTATTATTATTATTATTATTATTATTATTATTATTATTATTATTATTATTATTATTATTATTATTATTATTATTATTTTATTGTTGCAATACATACAAACTCGGTCAAAACCGGCATAAACATGTTGTACGGACACAAATGTCAAGTATTTCCATGTGTATACCTTATTAAACTCTACTTAGAACTACTTAATATATCTTCTTCTTCTTCTTCTTCTTCTTCTTCTTCTTCTTCTTCTTCTTCTTCTTCTTCTTCTTCTTCTTCTTCTTCTTCTGCTTCTCAAATGCCCACATTTGGCTATACTACTTAATATAATATGAATCATTTCATTTAAATAATTGTGAATGATTTAAATACTCCTGATGACCATGTGCTAAAGGGACAATATATCATTGTCCACATTATTTTTTCCAAACCGAACTGTGGATGCTATGTACGGTCGTGGCCGATTTGTACTCATCCCAGCATTCGCTCTTTGTACGGTGGAAACCACGAAAACCACCATCGGGATGGAGAACTTCTTGAAGTCTTCATTCTTCTTAGTTCAAAAATTTTCGCACTATCCTACACGTGTTCAAAATAACTGCTTTTTGCATCTCGATGTATATGTTCGGTTGGAGACCAATTAGTTTAATACTGTCATGGAGTTTACGTGGAACAATGCCATTTGCTGATATAATTAACGGTATAACAGTTACATTATTCTGCTTCCACAACCTTTTTATTTCAATTGATAATTCCTTATATCTGTTTATCTTTTCCCGCCAAGTTGTCTCTACATTGTGGCATAAAGGGACGGCAACATCAATTAAAATCGTTTCTTGTTTCTTCTTGTCAATAAATATAATATCCGGTCTATTGTGATGTATGGTTTGGTCTGTAATAACTGCCCGGTCGTAATATAATTTGTAGTCTTTACTATCTAATACCTTTTCAGGCTTGTATTTGTAATACGCAGTGGTTGTGTTTATAAGTTTATACTAAACTCCCTCTACAAATATTACTCGCTAAGAAATGTTCTCAGTTTCTCAACACTGCGCTCAGTCTACTTTGCATTCACACAATCACTGATACAACACGGACTTACCAGCTGGGGGGGCGCTTGCCTTACACATCTAACACTACTTAACACTACACAAAAACATTTACTAAAAATATTACTACACAAGCACTTTCTATACCCAACCCACCTAGTATTCCTTAAAGCAAAGGTTCTGTCAATAAGAAAACTATACATTAAATCTACTCTCACTTACGTCTATAAGAATTACATGAAACATCCAACAATCCCTCACACAATACAAACACGTAACAAAACAAATAACAAACTTAATATACCCAGGGTCACCAAAGGATTTGCACAAAAACATTATCTATATCTAGGACCCAAAATATTTAATCTGCTTCCAGCGGCAATCACCGAAAAAAAGTCAAAATCGACATTCACGAAAATGATAATCTTATGGTTGTCAGAAAAAACAATTCAAGAAATTGAAGACATTGTTACCATACAACCTAGAAAGCATTAACAACCGCATTCATACTACATAATCATATTATTTTAATCCTCTAATAAGATAACATTCTTAATAATGGCTGAATATATAAATAATAAATACAGACACTTCCGGTAAAAAACAATAATAAACCGTCCCCAACATCGTCTCGTCATGAAACCTCATCCTATTCGTAATCGTTACTAGATATAAAATATTATAATATAATAGTTTTATAGTTTACATTTAAGTTACCACTTAGTTATATAACTCACAGTATTCAATAATCCGCACACCAGATATTTGTCTACGGACTCTCAAGACAAAACTTCTGTCCGTAGATATTAATATCAATGTACAAATCGTCCAATAACCATTCTGTTATGTATCATGTGGAATTATTGAATAAAAAATTGAAATTGAAATTTACTTCATGGCTAATTTTTGATGTACAATGTTTGCAACTTGGTTATGCCTATGAAGATAATCTGTTTGACAAAGCATTTTGCACCCAGATACGATATGTTCAATTGTTGTATTATTATTATTATTATTATTATTATTATTATTATTATTATTATTATTATTATTATTATTATTATTATTAATATTATTATTATTATTATTATTATTATTATTATTATTATTATTATTATTATTATTTTTATTATTATCATTGTTATTATTATTATTGTTATCATTACTGTTATTATTATTATTACTATTATTATACAATTATTATTATTTATTATTATTATTATTATTATTATGATCATATTCGATATCGATTTATATGTACAAACTTTAACTATATCATGGTAATATGTACAAATAATTTTTATTAAAGTAGAATTGATTGCTATGGTATAGGGCACTAGCAACACCAAAAGACAACAATAAAACAAATGAATTGAATCGATGGACAAACAACAAGATGTCAAAAAATAATTTTGTCTGATTTTGGAAAACAAATCAAAAAACAAACAAATACACATACAAAACTTTCACTTAGTCGTTGTCTATCATTAAAAGTTGTAAATGGCGAGCAGTTACTATTGGTACACTTGTTTATATTTCTATGGTTGCAACTTTATGATTTCGACAGCTGATGGTTTGTCCATCAGTTCAATACATTTGTTCCATTGTTGTCTTTCGGTGTTGCTAGTGCCCTATACAAGCATTCGAAATAACCAAGACGCCCACACACTTAGTTTTCATAAACATTGTTGTTGAGATGGGAAAAATACTCTAAAAATACTCAAATACTTCAGATCTAAGTTTTTTCAAATGCAAGATACAAATACAATTACAATTTTGTATTTCAAATCCGAAACTACAAACCTATATTTTAAATATTCCTACGTATTATTATTATTAAATTTATTATTACTAAATTATTATTACTAAATGTGTGAAGTGATATTACACACATTTTGTGATATCACAAAATTATGATGATGTGATTGTGATTATTATTTATTATGTGTTATATTAATTATGTACATAATATATGATCTGATTTGTGCTAATGTACAGCGATTCGGTAAATTGTTTTATAAGTAAAATGTTAGTGGCATCTTTACAGGACATTAACCCCTAATTTTAAATTTGTCTCGATTGTTTAGGATGTTTCTATCAGAGTACATGTTTACAATATTCTTTATTTTTTTAAATAACTGGCATAAATGTTTAACAGCGCCGAATGTTTTTTTGCGTAAATCCAGCGGAACTACGCCGAATCACAGTCTTATGGTTGATATACTTCATAGTTATTTTCTTTAAATGTAGGCCTTGTAAGTCTTATTTGCCAATGTTACGTAGTGGATAAGTATTTTAAAGGTGGAAATGTTGGTCTGATGAAGATAGTGTGCAGATTGCTTTCGGATGAACAATATCCTAAATTGATGAAAATTAAATGTATGTCAAGAAGTGATACATAATGTATTTGAAACTCGCTGGAGCTCATCCAACCATTTTATGCCAAGTCCAAGACCAACAAATTTAGTTTTAGAGCCGACCTTTTCAAAATAATTTTCACGTTTCATGAGAGCTGTAATGCCACTTCTCAGGCTGCCATATCAGGTGCCCGAGTGTGCTGGTGCACTCAATTCAATCAATCAATTCGAATGACGAGCCGAATTTAAGTAAGAAAACTATATTTAGTAAACTTTCGGCATTATTTACGCGACGGATTTTTGGGTATAAAGTTGAAATCACAGTTGAAATTATATTCTTAGGTCCTTACAGAGGGGTACACTCGACATAAAATGTTATGCCGAAAGTAGATTTATGTCCAAAGAGGTTCTCTGTCTCTGTAATATTTTCGGTCCAAAGTAGATTCTGTGGAAAGTAGATTCGGTGCTAAGGGATTTCGGTGGTAAAGACCCCGACCCATTTACGCTAGAAGGCCATACGGGCTGGGGAGCCAGATCTCCGGAGTAGGGTCGAGACCAGTTCTCTCCGCTCTCGGTTTTAATCTTTTAATTATGGTCGGGGGGGGGGGGGGGGACAGTTCTCCGTCTACCAATAAATTAACTTTACAAGAAACTTTGATGTCAAAGTGTTGTCTATTCTCAGAAAAAATTTGACACAACATTTTTAATAAATCGAACATTAGTTTGAAAAAATCCTTAAAATGCTGTTTGTTGTCATTTAAAAATTCTTGAAACGTAATAACCGTAATTATTTTTCTGTTAGTGTGTGACAATTCTTTTCATGTAGGACCTACACACATCGGGTCGCCTGAATAGCGTCGAATGAAACAACGTTGAATCGATCGTGTGTACTGCACATTCAAGTACAATCTTAACCAATAATAGTAGACCTTATATCCTGGAACAACGTTGAATCTTTTTCGACATAAATCCACCGAAACAACGCCGAATCTTTTTCGACGTAAATCTACCGGAACATCGTAGAATATTTTTCGACGTAAATCCGGCGGAACAACGTCGAATGTTTTTCGGTTGAAATCGCCAGAAGAACATCGCATATTTTCCGACGTAAATCCACCTGAACAACGTTGAATCTTTTTCGACTGGAACAACGCCGAATGATGTTTGCGTAAATCCACCGGAACTACGCCGAATCACAGTGCTGGTTGATACAATTCATAATTCTTTTCAAAATGTTGATGTTCGTCAATACATTCTACAGACTGCACCGTTGATACCGTGGATTACACGGAAAATGATGCGGCGTTGTTCCGGTGGGATAAAGTAGACAAATATTCTGCGTTGTTCCGGTGGATTTACGTCAAAAAAAGATTCAGCGTTGTTCCAGTGTATTTACGTCGAACAAGATTCGACGTTGTTCCTGTAGATTTACGCCGAAGGTGGCCACAATCTCACTCACACTCACACTCACACATACAATCTATTTCGGAGTTGACTACGTGTGGATTACTATATCTATTGACTTGGGTCGGCAAATATTGATGAAACCTGTCAGTTAATTCCTAGGTGTGTAGCTGCAATATTACGAGCAGGTGCTTTATTCCCTGTGAAGACACTTGAATGAGAGTGGTGGATCTTTTTGGTATACTCAGCATACAACTCAGCATACATTATAACGTCAACAGACTCACATACTTTCATTCTGGATTTTTGGTTAATTATTATTATTGCATTCTAAATGTGGTATGATTTTCTGGTTATATCTGCATTCGAGCTGATCGTTTTCGTGTGTACGAATAGGTTTTACCCAATTCGCAAGCTAATTGGTTCACAAGTAAAATTGTAAACACTAAACAGTGTCTCTGGAAAAAACTTATCTTCGGCTTGAAACGGTTAATGTTGGAACAAGGGATAATTTATTCTGTATTTTTTATTTTTTATCGATGTTCTTATTTCTTTATTAAGCACTGTAATAACCTATTTCTGTACATATCTCCTAATGTCTATCTTGCATGACAATGATCAAATTGATCCAATTAATAGAGTGTTAACTCCAATTAATTCAACCAGTCTGGAGGAATAACCACAACCAACGAGCGCAAAAAGAATGTACGTATATGAGTTTGTTATTTAAAAACGATTTGCAATATTAATTGGTGAACATTGTCACGTAGGCCTACGTATTACGCCTGAAGCTTGGAGTAAATGTTGTGAATGGATTGATGGTGAATGGATGTGAATGAGGAATGCTTACTAACCTGAGGTGATAGATTGCCTCTGTGAACTCCACTGGGGGGGGGGGGGGGGGGGGGGGGGGGAGGGGGTGCTCAACAGCAGAATGGAGCTCCACAAACCGCACATCACAAACGTAGTTTCAAAGGAAACACTTCTCTAACCATGAAGCGTAACATCACATTGAGAACGCGACCCCACGCATTCAGTCACTCACACTCGGAAGTTTTCTATTATTGCTGCGATTTCAGAATGAAAACTGATCACTATTGTTTATTTCAAGCCGGACTGTCTCACTCTTGTGTTTTGTGCAGATAAAAAAAAACATACAAGAATTACCAGAGTTCAAAATGAAACAAATTAAATTGAAAGGAATTAAAACGAAGATACTATCGATCCCAACTCATGATAAATAATGAGCTACTCGTTAATCAAAACAGCCAGAATAATCAATATAAATGGATGTTGGAGCAGACAGGTATAAAGTATCTACTTATACAAGGTGTAATCAATCAACACATGTAATACAGATTACACCGTAGATCGAGAGTGTAGAATCGCGTACACATAACGCAATTAGTGTCAACCCGTAGTTTGCATGCGAGGTCGTTAATTAGCGCAACGCAACAGGTTGAGTAGTCAGTATGGAACATGATTACACAGTGCTCGGTTTGATTCATTGGACGGTATAATTATGTGATTCGATGCGAAGTCTCGGGTATCCGTTGTGCAACATTTCTCCGTATCAAGTATAGCCTACATTGAACAACAAGAAAATTATAATTATTTCAACGTAATCTTTAGGTGACAAATTAGTGCGTTTTATGTTTTCAAGTATTTGTTAAAAATATACAATTTTATAAAGTTCGTAACGAACCTTATATTATACTCTCGGTTCGTAATTTAAAAACTTTGCAATGGAATTTGTTTCTAGCGTGCCTACAAGCCATCACGTACTTTGATCTTGTTTCCTTGTCTTTGAAGTAATATTTTTGCAGTGAAAGTTGTAGTGAAATATGTCAAAATGTGTAGACAATAAGTGTGTCATTGAGTAATTAGATATGACAGTTTCACCGTTTTCGCTGTTTGCGGGGAAGATATTATATATGATATGATATTCTGATATGATATGATATATATAATAAATGATATGATGTTCGACCCCAAGTACAGTGTCCCAAGAATTGCTAGTTACACTTCACAGAGTTATAAACAACGCCGTACAATAAGGTACAGTGCATTTTTCCAACGGGTACGCAGCGTATATCCTAAACTTGTGACCATCTCGGACAACGAGAACAAAAAGAAACCAAACAAGACCAAAACATACTTTTAGCATTTTGCAGGGTGGAGGGAGTCAAGACTTTTGATATAAGACTCCCCTCCCCTTTCCTTTTCTATGGCAGACGAGGTAGGCGTACGTTAATCACAAGTTTATGATATTTACTGCTACTGGTTTTCGGTTTTGAAACACCTGCCGCTCCACCAAATACGGCCAATATGGTAGTATTGCCTGGAATAATCAAGAATTACAAAACACATTCAACCATTGCCACATTAACGATTGAAATTTACACTATATTTAAAAGATCCCGTTTTAATTAAAGGTTTAATTAGGGTTTTCGAGGGCATAACAGACAATCACATCCCAACGCAAAAACACGCAATTGACCGGCAACAAAAACATCAAATGTTTACCGACGAAAAACTTGAATCCCAGCCCAAGTGGCATGTAGACTGTAGAGATTGAAATTCCTTGTGGCGGACTTCGTTTTTTTTCGGAATAATTCGTTTTTACGAAGTGGATGTTTATTGAAAGCCAACATCGGCACCGGGACACCGTGTAATCGGCTCCCAAGTGGCCCTCGAAACGCACAACGCAATTGCACGCATCGATTTAGCAAACATGTGCGGACGTCGGGTAGCACTCGACAGCATGGAAAGATTTCTTTCAAGCAGACGGTTTTCACTGCTCCGAAAATGAAATAGTATCGAAAATAAAGATCGACAAGTATAAAGGCGTGTAATTTCATTTGGTGATTTGTTAAAAGCGTGTAATTTTACATCTGCAAATGGCTGGTCTGAAATTTTCTGTTAACTTACGAACAGTTGTCCGGTATTGGTCACGGTTGAATGTCTGTCAAGTTTGGGTGTATTTCGTACCGCAAGTGCTCTTTGAACTCCAAACGCCGAGTTTTGAGCTCAATCGTAAACAATTTATAGAATAAAATAGGTCTTAGCTCTTGTTGAATGGCACCACCTACAATCCTGTTTCATTGGGTTTAGTTTCCCTCTTGAACGTGTAACATTGGATATTTACGCTTTTCGTTGATAGTATCGTATATATTGCTAGTTATATCGTATACATAGAGAGTAATATATAGTATATCGTATATGACAAGGCTACTGTTAACATATATTCTCCATTCACATAGATGTGGGAGTGGGACGAAGTCAACCTAAAGACAATGACACCGTTTCGTGATGCAGTGAGTCACTTTCAGGCGGCCTGTATCACTGAACTGTACTGCCTGTATCACTGTACTGTACTGCCTGTATCACTGTACTGTGCTGCCTGTATCACTGTACTGTGCTGCCTGTATCACTGTACTGTACTGTCAGTATCACTGTACTGTACTGCCTGTACATCACAATCTGAAGATTTACACTTTTCCCGTACTGGCTGGTTGTTGGCTAAATATAGTTTGTCAAATATCTCTATTTGGAAATATTACATTCAAAACCCAATCGCCATTCAGTTAGGCCCAAGCTTATTTGTAAAATACAAAATACAAACAAAATTGTAATTTCAATACAAAATAGGAAACACAAATGTATTTTTAAATACATTTTCGACACTGTACGTAGGCTTCAACTTTTTAGAGTGTGAATATATAAAAAAACAGAAACATTGCCTAGTGGATAAGACTCTGAAGATGAGGTATAATTATTTGTCACCTAGTGCAGTAATGCCCGATTCACTCACGCGACACGTCGCTGAACTTCCCTGCAGACCATGCATTACCCATCTGCCTATTGAGTTCTGCCCGAACGTGCAATGTTTCCCCACAACAATGCCTCTGTGCGCTTTGAATGGGGCTGCGGCGGGGGGCGCCCACAGACCTTGTTCACGTGTGAGGTCCCAGTCTTGGCGTTTGTGTGCTTTTACTTTATTTTCTGGTTTATGATCAATTACTTGTCAATCGTGAATGCCAGCGAACTTGCAAGGTGGCAGTAGCTGAAATAATCAAAAGGCAATTTCTTGCGGGAATAGACCGTATACGCGACCCATAGCCATAGGGAGTGTACGACTATAGGCTTTCACGTTGAACTCACAATTTTTATCCGGCCCAAAATTATGTCGAAAACGTTTTCATTCTACCACCTGTTAATTGTCATCCCCATATCAAATGTCTGAAAATGGTACATAGATAGCCTGCTCGAAATGGTACATAGATAGCCTGCTCGAAATGGTACATAGATAGCCTGCTCGAAATGGTACATAGATAGCCTGCTCGAAATAAAAAAACGAAAAAGTAGCCAAGCATCGTTTTGACGATGATGATGATGCTGAGGATGATACCAATTTCGGCTTTACTTATCAATTATCATATTTTGGCAGCGATGATAATTGGGACGATAAGTTGGTGACAAATTATTAAGATATACAATTTTCATCCGTGTTGAAACCAGTATATTGAATCGGGAACGCACTAACCGTGGTTTATCAGACTAATGCCTAACGCGACCACGGCTACTACTCTAGAAGCATCGTTTCATGTGCATACATTGTGTAAATACATTGTCAAAAGAAAAGTATATTTGATAGCCTCCTCTCGAAATATTATGCCACATAATTGATGGTTTGTTTACATTTGATGTACGAAGTTGACCTGTCTGTATTTTGAAAAGGAACACAACACCGCACGTTATAAGAATACATCTAGTAATTTAACTTAATTTAACAAGGTAAAAATAAGATAAGCGAAGCCATACGTGTGATTTGAAATGCTTTTTTTTTGTTTTCCAATAACGTGATTGAACCAATTATTTATAATTATTCTTACAAATAGTTTTTTCCTTCCAGATAATGATCAGGAGATGCACTTTTTAGTTTCCGCGTGATAATTATAGATCACCATATTTGGCTCTGTTGGTTGTTCTCTCGTCTTCTTTCCTTCTCTCTGTTTGCGAGACGAACGTTCTCATTCACACTTCAACACTCCTTCTAGTGGTTTGGACATATCCTTTGCCACCCACAAAACCTTTCACCAAGACTTGCGATCATCGTTCATAATCCTTGCCTCTGTGCACCAGTGCACCTCTATTGCCCACCTACTTCAAACTCTTTCAATGGACGACACCCGCCGTTGGTTCCTGTAAAACATGTTGGTTCAGTAGCAAGCATTTGTAGGCTTCGAAACTCTTTCATGCAACCAACGGCGTAACTAGGCGTTGCCACATCGGACCCAGATAAAAGATATCGACAAACAGGGGTGTACACTGTACATGCCTTTAGTGAAATAACTTTTTCTGTCAATCCATAGTAGCGTGGGCAAATAGCTAACAATTGTAGTGACTTTTCTTGCTTAAAGCCTATTTTAGGCACTTACAATATAAAAAGTCACAAAAGTTTCGCCACAGGCGGCTGGGGCCCTGCCCCAGATCCTTTACCCGGGTAATTTTATAACCCTGGTTACGCCACTGCATACAATATACACATCTGAGTGTAAGTAAGTATATACTCGCAAGTAACAAAACATAGAAAACATATTAGGCTATGTAAAGCATTACATTAATAAAATACAATATACATGTATCAGGTTAAAAAAATAAAAACAATGCTCCATTAAATGGTACATATTTCAGAATATTAACACAAGAAAAAAATGAGAATAAATCTTGTTACCTATGTCAGCAAAAGATCTCGGAAAAGAATTCGGTAGGTCGCCGGTTCAATACCGGCCACCGGCACTCCTGACAGAAAGTTTTCCGAGGTTTCCCCATTCCCCAACTCACAAGGCGAATGCTGGGATTGAGTCATACTATCAGCTTTCGGATATTCCTTCCCAACTTTTTCAAATACCGAAATACCTAGTTAGTCACCTGAAGAGGGACATGGATTGTCCCTGGGTAGGTTTCCTACCAAAACTTATTATTATATTAAGTGCAAAATCAATTACTGTAAAATAACTAGCCTACTTTTGTATGCTACTTTGTTACAAATTAGACTTCCTTCCTATCGATGTCTCAGCTACGTGACGATAAAGCCTAGTGTACGATTGGCGTCAACGCTAACTTCAACTTCAACACCTTGATAAACCTGTATATTCATATGGAAGCATTCACGATTGCAGAAATGCGTCAACCGTCAACTTGAACCGTCAACGTCAAAGTTCAACTTTGACGATTGGCGTTAACGTTTGACGCTCGCGCATGCGCATTCACATGTCACCAAAGAGTTTCAAAAGAAATATCTGTTCGTTTTCCAAAGAAAGCATTTTCTTCTTTTGATTTTGTTGATGTTCACTGGCACACAAATAATAACCTATAAATGACAACCACAAACAGCTGTTGTTTACCTAAAACCACAGAATGCTCTACATCACAACTTTGGGAACCAAGGTCTACTTGATCTCCGCCTAGCGGACGCTCGTCGAACTCCCAAGTTCGACGAGCCTCCGCTAGGCGGAGATCAAGTTGAGCTTGACGGGTACAACGTGTAGAGATGGCCGTGCATTAACGAAGATCAACGAAGTTCACCGATGAATACCGACGCAGCTTAGGTTGCCGTCGAATCGTGAATCAAAAACGCTAACGTGAAACTATTACCGGTTGACGATTCAAGTTGACGCCAATCGTAAACTAGGCTTTAGAATACGGCTTAGTTTACAGTTAATTGCAACAATGTGTCTTCTGTTTATGGATCATCTGGTATCAGCAAATACAAATAAAATGCCTTTGGGCATCGAGAGTTTTTTAACTGTATAAGTCCAACAGTGTTTCTATCCTATTTCATTCCAGAAATGTAGTGGGCCTAATTTTTCCCTCGTGTTTTTGGAAGTTGTCAGCTATGCAGGATGCTATATAGATAGAGTATCGCGTTTGGCCCGTGTTATTACCTTATTTGTCATTGAAATGAAATCATAAATAAAGAAGAGAATAAAATGAAGTATATGCTTCACTTTACCTCAACATCGGTATTTGCCTGATTTCGGTTTAGGAGGACCTCTCACTAAGCTCACTAATTGGGCGATTTAAGTTTGAAGAGCACTATCGTAAAATTCGGTATGTTTTAAGAATGATGAACCCTTATACCATATAATTTTAATTTCCTGTACAAAGTAAGTAGCCTACTATTATTTGCATCATAAAGTATTTTAATATTATTTTGTACTGTTTACACATACTAATAGACACATGAAATAAACAGACGCGTATACTTTATAACTCAACAAAAGCCAATATATTTTATCAATAACGATAAGCATAATGTAACATTAAATAAAACGATCTTACACGACCTTGTAGCATAAAACTGGTATAACTCGAGATGCTCTGAATACGGAAAGCATCATATGGTAAAAAACGGTAAAATATGATGTGCGGTGGAGGGAGGGAGGAATACTCTTGGTATAAAAGCCGCGCGAAATCAGTTTTTTGTCATATACAAGAACTCAACACAACTTAGAGAAAGTGAAAAATACGCATAATTTGGCTTCGCAAGACCTCATTTACTATATGAAAAAAATGTGTTATAGTTTGTAGAAATTATAATTGTCATTATTAATGTACTTTTGAATAAAGTTTAAAATGTGACAGCTTCGATAACAAAAACTAACAAAAGATGTTCATATAGTATTGAGTTCTTATAGGAAACCAAATTGTTGGTATTTTTCACTTTTTCAATGTTGTGTGGAGCTCTTAAGATATTACCAAAACACGCTAATTTTGCTCACTTTATAGCAAGAGTATCCTTTCGCACGACGACCATACGTTCTGTTAGGATACTACTTAGTACTTACTATAGCGGTGTAGTTGTCCCATTACATCTTTATTATTATCAGGTTAATTGGCAATAATTAAGGTATTACCAAAATGGAAATAATATTTCACTTGAAAGTTAAAAGTTGTTTCTTTTTCTTATAAATACCCATTCCAAGCAAATATAAATATTCTAAGTTCTAACAGAACCTGGGTTCGACTCCCGGTCGGCAAGCACTTCACAACGTATTGCATGCATTGTGTAAAATTATGTTTATAAAATTCTAGCAGTTGCCTGCCGTGGCTTCGCTCACGTGGATTTCAGAATTGTATACAATTATTGTTTATACAAAATAGTAAAACACGTATTTCTTTATTATTAAACAAGAATCTAAATACCAATTTTAAAGTCTGTACCATGTTCGGTTGTTGAGATATATATTTATCCTCATAAAAAAATTACCCCAGCCTCTGTTCACCCCCCTTAATTCGATTTTCGGAAAACGGTTAATCACATGCTTTTAAATGGAAAACATCAATAGCAATGCTAACGTCTGTAACATCTTCTGTTTTTTTTAGGTTTGGGTGTAGGCCTACTCTCAATGAAACTCACCCCAACTTCTTCAACCCCCTAAACTGGATATTCAGGAAATGGTAAAACTTTTGTTTTTTATTGAGAATCGAATCGTCACGTTTCTCTTCTATAACATTTTCAGTTTTTGAAATAAAAAATTCACCACCTTCTTTTTACACACCCCTTAACTTGATTAATAAACAAAATAAAAACACAATTAAAAAAGGTATTTATATTTACTAACTTCTTTCTATTACAGAAAATGTATGTAGCTTTCACACAATTTTGATCTGTGATCCACAGTGTTTCTTTAACATGCATTGCTTTTTTTATTTTTTCTGATTTATCGAAGTTAAGCCTGCATTCTTTTTTCTCTTTTTTCGTGTTGTTTTAGCTAACTACTGAATATTTTTCATTTCCTCATATTTAAGAAAGACATTTGAGATTAAAGACGACGTATGGGTACTGGGTACAGTGCAATTGCTATTAATGTGACGTGTTCTATTTTCTTTTGTGCAGTGGTTTATCAATAATAGCACCACAAAACAACGCCACTGGGACACCTAAGGAACAGAGCATACAATATTCATTAGCATACATGATGTTTGGCCACAGAATCAATCATTCTAAGCTGTCAAGTTCTTTACCAACTAAACTATGAGTATAACAACTCTAATTAAATTTGTGAATGACCTAGAGTGCTTTTTTAACAAATCTGTTCTGTATTATTCCTAATTTAATTTATTTGCCTGGGCCTGGCTCCCATCTACTCCTATCTGTTTTCCACATCAAATTAATTAATCTTCAAAAAACAAATTTTTACAAACGAGACACAATGAGTAATGTCCCATTTGTTACCACCTATAAAATTATAGGAAGCCCTGGAGGCCTTACTGACCGTCTATGCACTCTTAAATTGCTGCCCCCTTTTTCGTGGAAATGTTCAATACGAAGCCATTCTCCTTAGATACGCAGGGTGAATTAATCTAAGAATTTCACCCAATTTAATTACGCAATAGAACATTTTCTGAAAATCGGGAAATCAAAGGCAAATTATAATGAACCCGCCGTTCCGCTGTTTTTCTGGTCCTGCGTATGACACTTTTTGCTTATTAGTAGTCGTAGCTTTAGTTTATCGCGTATGTCAGCAAGAGGCCGCAGTGAATGTTTTATGTCCTGGGCGCAGGTGGACGTTTTCAAATATACATTATGCACAGTTCTTTTAGAGACCTCGAAAAGTGAGAATGACACAACACTAATCTCCAGTGCTTCAGTATAAGGGTGTGGTTGAGGGCACAGGCTGTTATTTATTGACCACGTAAGTATAAAGATCTTCAAAGGTTAGCTTATATTGACAACTATATCATTGTCTATACTTTATACTTAGTTGAGTTTCCTGCGGGCTGTTGTATTGTTAAGAGGAAGGACTACTAGCCAATATTAAAACCCGCGAAATTAACGTATTTTCGTCATATCGCAATAACGCCACACAATATCGAAACAGTGACACCTACGCATATTTTGGATTCGTGAGAGCTCAATACCAAATGAAAAAGATTTCGTAGATTGTAGTAATTATAGTTGTAATTTGTAATTAACTTGTAAATTAGTTTAATTAGAAATAATAATTATAATTACTGCAAACTAATAAATCTTTTCCATACGGTATTGAGCTCTCACGAATCTAAATAATGCGTAGTTGTCACTGTTTCGATATTGTGTGGCGTTATTGAGATATGACGAAAATACGTTAATTTCGCGGGTTTTAATATTGGCTAGTAGTCCTTCCTCTTAATAGTTTAAATCTGCTAACTAATAAAAGAAAATTCCAATTCTAGTAGGGACTCGATCCCAAGGCTTTCACATGCCAAGCTGTCCTTTTGACCGGCCTGGCTTGTGCTGTTTGGAAGTAGGCTCAAGCCAGGGACGTTGGTTTAGAATCCTGCATAGAATATCATTGTAACTATTCAATATTCACTATCCCCCTCTTTCATCCACTCATTGTCTCAAATTGAATAACTACCCGACAAAATATATAACTTCTGGCTTTAATTAATAATTATACATGAATTATTGCACGTGTCATGTAGCGCAGTAGGCCTACACATACATCTTTATAAAAGATCTGCTAGCAGCATACGTTTTGTTTAAGGTGCCTTCTATAGGGTACACACTAACATGTGTATGTGATTCTTAGTTCTATAAAAAACTCAATGCCACACAAGTTCATGTCATGATTCGTAATCGTAAGAAAGGAAAACAATGTTGTAAACAGGGTTAGTTTAAGTGGTTACTGAATCCGCAACCTCCCTCACGAGATTCTATAATATTGACGCTACCACAATAGACAACATGCGTACGATTTTGTTTGTTAAACCAAGCCCTTAGTTTAATAGTATCAGATACAAGAAGTATATTAATGCAAGTCCTAAGTTAAAAAGAAATATTTAAATAGCTTTAATGTGGTCGCATTTATTGAAGTTTCAACTCGGGGATCTGAAACGCGTACAGGTGGCTGTGACGTCATGATTCAGTAGACGTGGCGTAACAGACCAATCGCTGAGGCGGTGAGCGTACACAGACACAAACCATGACGTCAAACCCCATCAACATGGCGGCGGCTCGTTTTTCGCACCCTTTCATTTAGCGTTACTAAACCAATTATTTTGAGGCATAGACTGATCCGTTTGAAAATTCAAAGACACAAAATTTATTAATTATTATGTTTTAATTTTTTTTTATAAAAATGTATTAAATAATTATAATTATAATAATAACAATAATAATGTATTAAATAATTATAATAATAATAATAATTATTATTATTATTATTATTATTATTATTATTATATTAATTATTATTATATTATTAAATTATTAATTCAAAAAGGTATTTAAAAATCGATTAAAGTTTTCATACGAGTGTTCCCTATTGGTGATATCGGCTGCATAGATGTGGTTTGTACATGTACAAAGGGGGTGGCAATGATTAGTACCCCAGTATTTACCACACAAATGAGAACTGAACACTAATATGCAGTGGTTAGGGTGGTAATTATTGCTTGTCGGAGTTGTGTTTACGTTTTTTTTTAGCCATCTGTCGGTCTGCTGGAGAAAAATTAATTATTACCGAAGTGTAAAATGAAATTAAGGACAATTGACACGATTCACATCAACATTTGGCTCGACGAAGCTTGATTGTAGTGCTATGAATGCCTTTCCACCTTTCCCTGCCTCATTTAGCCACTTATCCATCCCCGTGGCTTGGTCAAGGTCCACACATTGGTTACGGCTCAAGCTAAATAAGAAACTTGCGGCCATTGTTGCTAGCAGCCGTCAATCAGAGCGTTAACAAGATGAGGCCAAAGATTGTAATCTTTGATGAGGTTAACAAAAACTAGCCGCGCTCTCCATTCAAGCCGCAGCTTACAGGATGCACAATACGCGATTTGCACGCATGAGACAACAAGAAAAATCATATTTACATTTTGACACAGTTTTGATTCTCCCGAACTAGGTCTCCACTATATCCTCACATACGTGTGGTGTGAGTATATAGGAGACAAAACATATTACCAAAAAAAAACAAAAAAAAAAACACGTCAGTTATGGCCGAATTAGCTTAAAATTCATAAAGTGAATAAATGTGAATTCGTACTGTGTTTGTGACTGAATGTGAAATTTACTGAATGTGAAATACGTCGTAAAAAGAGTCTCAACGTGTCGATTATGTATTTAATTAAAAAACATTCTGCGTAAAAGCGGACCTACTCGGTTCGACTTACTGCAGCTTATTTACAAAAAACAGTTCCTGTAACTGAGTGGATAGCCAATAAATACGAATGTAGTTGGCACACAATTTCACTGTTCTCGAACAATCTCTAGAGTCAAGACAGAGTGAAACGAAGTAAAGCAAGTGTAAGATAATTGCATCTCATCTTATGAGGCTGGACCGAGCGCCAATATATGGGCGGCGCCGAGCCAACGAGGCTATTATGTAACTATCGCATTTCCAGTTTTTTAAAACATTTAATTCTGAAGCTATTTCTACTAAAACTTCAATAGTAAGCTGAATTGGCCCGTCTGTAACTGATAAATAGGATATTGTGTAAAATTGAAACATGCAACAACCAACACAACAAGTAGGCACCTCTGTAATACTACAACGGACCCGACAACCACATGTTGGGCGGATATGATCACGAGTAAAATTACCCAAATTTGTAATTTTGTAATGTAAATTTGTTATATAGTTTAGTGTGGCTCGTTGCTGATGTGGGTATTAGTTTCTAATGCAGAAGGTTAAGGTTTTCGATTCCCGGTTCAGACTAGCTTATTAAATTAAAAAAATGAATTCCATCTTTAACTATGATACTGACTTATATGTTAACGGTGACTTGGTAGCTCTCACAGCGACGAGGCACACACAATGAATAAGCACCCCCAATGGATGTCATCATGTCAGTGCTCGAAACTGCGTGAATTTACAATGAATTACAATCAAAACATATTCATTTATGTATTTGGTTTTTACAAAAGTGTTATCTAAAGCTTTCCCGAAGCACAAATGCAAATAACTTACTGTCATGCCTTATGAGTAGAGGTGTTTGAAAATGGTTTTATTTTTCGAAAAAAATCGTTTTATTCTAAACCAAAATGTGGTGTTATTTCGGTGTTATTTTTATAATGGAAATGGAGAAATCAGGAAGTTTCAAAGCAACGGAAATTTTCACTCGCTTCACACCGCTTTATTTTGAGCAACGCTTTCTACCAGCAACGCTGCAAACCGCTTTTCCATCGGCCAAAATGTGGTTGAAAAACAGTTTGAGACTAAACTGTTTTACCAACTTAGGGTCAAAAGTAGTAATTATTACGTACAATATGCAATTTTTACTGTAAATAGTTAAAAATGCTGAAAATGGTGTTATTTCGCTATTTCAACACTCAATTCGCGTTATTAAAATGATATGGTTTTATTTCGCGATTTGATTCCTTATCCTTCATGGCCAACATGCCGACATCTGTCAAACAAAAAGTTCTTACACCACAAATAATGAATTTAGTTTTATCGCGGATTCCGAAAAACAAACGTCTCTACTTATGAGTAATCACAGCGAAGTTTGGAATTGTAGAATGCTACATCCATACGAAAGAAGTACAATTTTGAAAAAAGTAATTATAACCTCTTTATGATTATACTTCCTCTCTCTCGTGTCTACTTGCCACATATGTGGTCATCATGTATTTACGCCTACAACGTTTAGCTGAGCACGTTTGTAGCCAGTAGGTATACTTGAAATACTCATCGCTGGGGAAGCACCTTATTGGTTCTCCAGGGAATTGAACCAAATACTGTAATGATACAGTATTTCACCAGACATTATGCCTCATGGTTTTATACTATGCTATTTCGTTGTAGCTTTTATATATATAAAAAATATAATTCACAGCCATCTAGAATGGATGAGCACACTACAAATAGGTCACCTCAACCATAATCTAGCTAGACTCTAGGCAGTGTGGTTTATTAGTTGCCAAGGTACCGGTATGTCACGTTTGCTAAATTGCAACCTAACAAGTTCCATGCCAGTTTGCTTGTGGTGTCATGTTTTTGTTTCTTTCTCTTCTTGCTGCCTTGATTGGATCTGTCTTCAGAAGATATTTCCAAATACTATAGTATTGATAAGTTGCACGTAAGTCACATCAATTTGCACGTGGCGGCCACATTTGTGATCAAACTTTAACGTTGCCATGTAGAAACAATTAAAGCCTGTTGTTGTAGAACACATACATTCTTAGTTCTTTAAAATTCAGTCTGATTTTGAAATATAATTTGGTATGTGTGGTACATTTTTATTTTTGAATTACTTATGTTAACTTTTAAAATTCTATATCAAACTTATTTATTAAATTTGAATAGTATTGGCCAATTATCAAGGTTTGGTCCTCCTCAATTGTGTCGCAATCATGGCTGCTGTGACGTCACGTGGGAACTACTAGGAAAACGCTGCGCGTTGCCAGATGAGCGATTTTCTTTCGATGTGTCAGAGCAAACAAATCTTTTGCATATCACAATAATCTTACAAAAAATAAATTCCTTTATAATAAACATAATTTTTGTTTACAAGATGGCGGTTTAAGTTACAACCTTAGAACTTAGAACCGTGGTCTACTCAATAGGCTCTAATTCATAAACTATTTAACGTATCTGTGTACAAAAAGTTCCATAATGTAGATACAGGCTTTATCTAATATGTCATGTTGTTTAATCATACAATAACCGCGTTTAAATCATAATAAACTGCTTTTTTATTTGTCGACAAAGTTCGTTGTTAGCTTTTGCATGTTTGCCGTGAACGACATAAAACATAACACGTCATTGTAGCCATTCTATGACAGCTACCAAAATTTAAGATAATGGTGAGTGACACGTGAGATAAAGCTGGTGTGCTTGCAGTAAATAGCAACGTCTCTCTGCGCAGTGAGAGACACGTCAGATAAAGCTGGTGTGCTTGCAGTTAATAGCAACGTCTCTATGCGCAGTGAGAAACACGTCAGATAAAGCTGGTGTGCTTGCAGTAAATAGCAACGTCTCTATGCGCAGTGAGAGACACGTCAGATAAAGCTGGTGTGCTTGCAGTAAATAGCAACGTCTCTATGCGCAGTAAGAGACACATCAGATAAAGCTGGTGTGCTTGCAGTAAATAGCAACGTCTCTATGCGCAGTGAGAGACACGTCAGATAAAGCTGGTGTGGTACCTGCTTGCAGTAAATAGCAACGTCTCTATGCGCAGTGAGAGACACATCAGATAAACCTGGTGTGCTTGCAGTAAATAGCAACGTCTCTATGCGCAGTAAGAGACACATCAGATAAAGCTGGTGTGCTTGCAGTAAATAGCAACGTCTCTCTGCGCAGTGAGAGACACGTCAGATAAAGCTGGTGTGCTTGCAGTAAATAGCAACGTCTCTATGCGCAGTAAGAGACACATCAGATAAAGCTGGTGTGCTTACAGTAAATAGCAACGTCTCTATGCGCAGTGAGAGACACGTCAGATAAAGCTGGTGTGCTTGCAGTAAATAGCAACGTCTCTATGCGCAGTGAGAGACACGTCAGATAAAGCTGGTGTGCTTGCAGTAAATAGCATCGTCTCTATGCGCAGTGAGAGACACGTCAGATAAAGCTGGTGTGCTTGCAGTAAATAGCAACGTCTCTATGCGCAGTGAGAGACACATCAGATAAAGCTGGTGTGCTTGCAGTAAATAGCAACGTCTCTATGCGCAGTAAGAGACACATCAGATAAAGCTGGTGTGCTTGCAGTAAATAGCAACGTCTCTATGCGCAGTGAGAGACACGTCAGATAAAGCTGGTGTGCTTGCAGTAAATAGCAACGTCTCTATGCGCAGTGAGAGACACATCAGATAAAGCTGGTGTGCTTGCAGTAAATAGCAACGTCTCTATGCGCAGTGAGAGACACGTCAGATAAAGCTGGTGTGCTTGCAGTAAATAGCAACGTCTCTATGCGCAGTGAGAGACACGTCAGATAAAGCTGGTGTGCTTGCAGTAAATAGCAACGTCTCTATGCGCAGTGAGAGACACGTCAGATAAAGCTGGTGTGCTTGCAGTAAATAGCAACGTCTCTATGCGCAGGTGCCCTCGCGAGTGGAGGAGATGGACGAACGGGACCTGTTGCAGCTGGCCCTGGACGAGATCTGTGACCTCCAGAAGGAACTTGCGCGAGAGGAGGTCCTGGAGGACGAAGGTAAAAAATGAAACATGACTCTCGGTGTTATTACCCCCAGATGGAGCTCGAGTGGTACAAAGCTCTGATATCGCTGACAGTTACTACTTCAATGGATGCAAGGCTTGATTCCTGATGTAGATAATCGTTTAATTGAAAGCCAGTTAGTTGACGGATTAGACGGTGGGTGTGGTTGATATGTGCAAGGAAACATTCGGCGTGGTTTGTTTGTCTGCTTGTATTATACTTGAACCAGACGTATATAAGGGCCCAAGTACAGTATCTGCGTAGGGCAGTGCCGCCGCCGGTCGGAGACAAACATTTTTTGGGGGTTTTATTGCCCTCGAGATGGCATTAGAAGCGATATGAGGTATAATTTTGAAGATATTTTGACTTTTCACCCATTTTTTTTTGTAGTTTTTTAACCTATTCCTATTTTGTAAATTCATTTTGTAACTGTCATTTATCCAATTTTTCTTGGCGTCGTAAATGAAAATCCTCATTACCGGTATCCCAAGTTTGGGACACGATTTCGGGACAGTGTCCCGATTTTTTTTGCCATCTAGGAATATATGTGTAAATTTACGCATTATTTATTAACGTTACGAGATAAAGTCACTTGATATGATATGAAATGAGATGTGTATCCTGAGGTTGGGATTTTGCCATCTCTGGCCAGGCCCTGGCGGGGATACCTTTCAGTAAAGCAGAGCCAGGGATGTAATTACCAAAAGGGGAAATCCCCCCATCCCCCTCCCCCATCAATTCGCACCCTGCGTATATCAGTAAGAACATATTTCAATTGACTCCTAGGAGAAGGAAGGAATAATTCATCTTTCATCCTTTTACTACTATACTTTCTTAGGTCCTAATTCACCAGTCATCTCGGTACCCATGGTCTGAACACGCGTTACATTATTAATGCATGGTAGTCGCCGTGTTTGTTTGTAGCTAATCGGAGAGTAAACGTTGGAGAAACCGGCCCGAACGTATTGGGTACTGTGGGGAAACATTGGAACAACACCAGGTTCTATGAAGTCCAATGATACGCCGATCTATTTACTTCAGGCACAATTGCCACAGTACTATATAGACGGTCAGCTATCCCCCCAAATTCAACAGAATGGTCTCACTCGGCCGGACCAGTCGAGAGTAGGCTCAAAAAATTCGTTATTTTTAGCTGATTACAACAAAGGCAATCCGGAAAACTAAATCGGTAGCTTTTACTTTTTATAGCCAAAAAACGGCAAAAAATGGCAAAAAGTAATTATTTAAATACTACAAGACTAGTTGACTGATAACGCTGGGACAGGTGTCGAACAATTTGTTATTTCATGTAAAATTAAGAAAAAGTAATGCGAAAATGGAAATCGCTACCGTTTTGCCCTGGGAGAATAAAAACGGCAAAAATGGCACACATTTCATTTAGAAGACCAGTTAACCGATAACACTGGGAGAAGAGTAAAAAAACTCGGTATTTCAAACTAAATGTATCTAATAACAAATAATGTGAAGTTCGAAAACATAAACACGGCCTTTAAAATCAAGAAACGGCAAAAAAAAGGGCACCAATGTATCATAATATAGAAGACCTATCGACCGATTATACTGAGACTGGTGGCACGAACTCGATATTTAAAACTAATTCATAACAAATAGAGCGACTATCGTAATCGATAGCACTTGGCCTTTAGAGAAATCAGAAATCGGTAAATAGACCGGTAACTATTACTTTGTATAGACAAAAAGACGGCAAACAAAATTACAATTTGTGAACTTCATTACCAATTTCTGATAATGCTTGGAGAGATGTCAAAAATTTGTATATCTTTTAAGGAAAGCGAAGAAAATGTAATTTGAAAATAAATAATCATAGAGTTGGGCATTAACAAAAAATAAAAGGGGGGGAGGGGGCATAAAAGGGCCATTTAGTATGTAGTATAAGTGACCGATAAACTTCAAGTAACCCCTCACATTTTATGGGAGAGATATATGACAACACATTTCACACTTAAAGCAAAATACCTAACAAAATATTGTGTGTGTTACACAACACTCATCATAAGTAATATAACAATAATTGAAATCAGTAGCTCTTTAGATTTGAGAGCAGAAAACGGCAGAGGGCAACTTGTCAGATGTGCGACCAATAAAAATGACAAATGCGGGTGGGTAACGAATCAAAACAATGCTATTTGATAGTGTTTTAAGATAAATTATAAATCTTATATATATATTTCATTTCTTTCTTAAACACAAAATTCACCAAGAAGGGTGTGTTTATCAAATCAAAGTTCAAACGCTCAAAATACGTTCAAAACAGTACATTGTGTTCTCATACTTGTTAAAGTAACTGCACATTTTATTTAGATAGGTTTTATTTTGGTACCATTTGACATAACTGTACCTTTGATTGTTGCATTGCCTATAGGTCAACTCTGCTTAGATAAAATATTTGTCGATGATAAGCCACTGTTTTCTGACTAAGCAGGCGATTTAGACGGTCAGCTATGCACTTTTGTGGTCTCACTCGGCCGGACCAGCCGAGAGTAGGCTCAAAAAATTCGTAATTTTACCTGATTACAGCAAAGGCAATCCGGAAAACGAAATCGGTAGCTTTCACTTTTTATAGCCAAAATTATCAGACTTGAATGCGCTTCGATATCATATGTACTGCACTCGGGGAGGTGCCGTCGACCCAGAAACCTTACCTCCATGTCGCTCAACACTCCGGTTGCACATTGACAGATCGAGAAACCTTACCTCCATGTCGCTCAACACTCCGGTTGCACATTGACCAAGCAGCTATTTGGAAAACATCTCTCCTCCAATTCCAAAGTATCCCACTCCCATTCGACCATGGCTGGTGCCTGGAAGATGGTTCTATTGCTATCCAATGGCTTGCAACGAAACCAGCCCCAGAAGAAGTATTAGAATTAATATCATGCAAATGCAAGCACTGTTCTACAGCTAAGTGTCAGTGCAAGGAGCTAAAGCTTATATGTACAGACTTGTGTTCCTGTCAAGAGCAATGCAAAGAGGTGGAAGAAGATACCTTGCTACCACTAATAGAGGAAAGCTATTGCAGTGAGGACAGTGACTGACCAGGATTTCTGAGGTATGTAGGCTATTACTAAGCCCTCATTATATACGTCTTAATATTTTAAAATCAAAATATAATTTTCGCGTTACCGATGCGACTATATATGTGAACGTGTTTCTGTTTTAGTGAGTCTCGAAGCATAGCAGATATGTACAACACGGTGACGAGGATGCACTAGTTTGTCATGTACTCCACATTAAAGTATATAGTTTGTAAGTGCTTTAAATTTAAACATCATCTCACATGTGTGTTTTAGTTGTATTTACATTAGTGCTCCATTTAATTGTATAATAATGTATAAAATCATGAGCTATCATCTACATAACTGCATGTGACGGCCTGCTTGATGCTTCGTAGGTTTACAATGACTTTTTTTAAACAAGTTTACATATACATGGCAAAAAAATGTATATGCCGAACATGCATTATTATTGTAGAGATGTATTATTATAGATAATATTTTAATCACACAACAAACCGTCTAGAATTTACGGAGTTGGAACACATGCCTTCAATATGTATTTTTGCCTTGTATTTGATCTTTTATAAATAACTGGAGACAATATTGTGATGTTTTTCGTTTTCGTGTAAATAAATTACGAATAAATATTGAACAACGGGGTTCATTTATCTTTTCCAATTATACATTTTTCTTCCTACCCAATTATCTTTTCCTGCAAATCGTATGTCTTTGTTGCCGTTCTTCAAGCTCTTAAAATAATACCAAACATTTAAATGCGACTTACCTTTTATGACCGTTTCCAACTGCATTTGTGTTTATTCTATTTTGGCGGAAATAATAACACTAATATTATAACCGACCCCCCCCCCCCCCCCCACTCCACCTTGTTTTTGGTACCGTTTTGGCCCTTTAGTATCTGAAGTTTTTTTTTTTTTTTTTTTCATTCAATCCACATCTACATCTGACGCCACCTAAGCCGAAGCTTATATGCGTCTATCTTTTCTTGTATTTGTGTTATCTCTTGCTGTTTTTCTTAAAGTCCGACCTTAGGAGTCCTCAAATTGGTAACCCTCCTTTGTCTCTCTAGTATCTGAAGTATCTGAAAGGTAAAAGGTAATGTTTAGAAGTTTGCACGCTGCTTACAATCGCATTTGTTGCCATCCCTCCCAGTAAGTTTTGTCAGCCAATTAATCTAAAAGACGGCAGTGCCCTTTTGGTGCCTTTTTTTATCTATAGCCTAAAGGTACACATATTGAGTTTCACTTTATTTATTCTACATTATGCCTATAAAATATCAAATTAGTTTACCTCTCCCATTGTTACCGGTCAGTTGGTCGATAAAATAAATTGTGCCATTTTTTGCCGTTTTTAGGATCTCAACGCCAAATGGTACTGAATTCCATGTTCGCATTATGTTTTATTCATTTCTCACAAAATATCGAGTTTTTTGACACCTTGCCCAGCGCTATCACTCAATTGGTCTTGTAATCGATAAAATTCCCTTTTTTTTACCGTTTTTTGGCTATAAAAAGTGAAAGCTACCGATTTCGTTTTCCGGATTGCCTTTGCTGTAATCAGGTAAAAATTACGAATTTTTTGAGCCTACTCTCGGCTGGTCCGGCCGAGTGAGACCACAAAAGTGCATAGCTGACCGTCTAATAACCGAAAGTAACAAGTTTCAAAAGTTGATATCAATTTGTGTAGTTTTGAAGATTATATAAATCTTCGCCAATACAACAATTCCTAATGCTATGCTAATCTAAAACACCTAAACTGTTGCTAACCACATTTATTAATTGACATGTTATGTTTTCTTTACCGTTGAGACACATTTCCGTTTGTTGCTGCATGTTTTCTGTGTAGTGTCACATCGACAGTCAGAGTGTATCGTAATATATGGTAGGCACTAATCAACACACTGTCTATCTATGATACCTCATCCAAGTGAATAAACCTCCCAATCACTTACATAAATAATAATGAATTATAGCTCGATTTCCATATACGCCTGTATGAAGATTTAGAAAGATACACGGAAATGAATGATTCACTGCTTTGTTTCTCGAAGATAAAATAATAGGTTTTACTTGAGAGTTTGGGCGTTCCCGGGCGTTCATGAGTTTTATATGTTTTTGTTATTGAGCTGTGTGCGTGGAGGGTAGCACAGTATACTTAAAACTTATTTACTTAACTTTAAAGATGAATGAATGAAGAGGATTTGGTTTATTAATACTTAAATTATAAACATCTGAAGCACACGTTTTTTTTAAAAATAATTTAACGTTTTCAAATCTTATTTTCTTTTTACCATCCGCTTCTTTTTAACACATTGCATTTTACGATATTCACCAATTTCTTTTATAAATTATATGACGTTTTTTGCTCTTTTCTTGGTGGTACAGTAATTGATTATATTACGTTTTTCATCCTTTGTTTTAAATTAAGTGTCGTAATGAAATCAAATCGTGAATTAAATGCATTCTGTCATTCTATTAGTGAGTAAAGAAAGACTGTTAACAAATGTAAAAGGTTTATTGATCGCTTCAAACAAATTGTAAGTGCTTGTTTAGTAATACATTACATACACTAGAAAATTTAAATTCAAATGCAATATTGTTATACGTTATGAACATATGGCAAATGAGTAGTAAATAGCAAACAAATAATGTCAGTAGGCCTAATTGTTTTAGATGGATGCTAGGTATCCGAATAAAAATAAATAAGCAATACAACAGGGATACAGAACTGCAAGTCATAATTTAATGATTACTCATACACGTCCCAATTAATTTGATTTTTAGTACTACTGGACAAAGTAACGATGACATTAAAAAACCCTGACGATATATAAATAATTATAACAATAATTCGCTGGAATCTGTTCTGTAGGTTAAACACCAACTTTACATCGCGTAAAGAGGTATGCGGCTTTAGATTGCTCACTAGGTACATTAGGGCGTCTACATGAATTTTGAAGGAATGTCCTAAGGCTGATATTGGGATTCAATCCCAGTACTGTTATGTGTGTGGCAGCGGAAAACCTAGTAAAAAATAGTGCGGATTGCTGGTGGCCGTCTTCGAACCGGCAAGCTTTCAAGTTAGTCCCGCGTGTTTCCGCTGGGCTTGCGCGAGCTCTGAGCTGAGCCCACTATTGTTTCTAAAACACACATAGAAGCGCGACATGACAAAGCTACAATGAGGACACACTTATGTTATTATTTTCCATTTCGCATATAATGTAGCAAAATATAAACGTATGGCTCAACATAATTTTGCATAATTAAATATAGTATCAGAAAGGGCATTCCAAATATTCCCACGTTCACAAGCGTACACTGTTAGTTGTCAAGATATTAGGTTAGAACACTAAGACTGTGTTTTGTATTTGGAATTCAAGTGACAACATGCATTTCTTACAGTTCCTTGTAGAACGATTACGGAATTTATGAGGGCATTCTAGGTCCTCCTGCATGTTCCACGAACCTCACATTCGCTATCAGAATAATGGGGCGTTCGATACGAATCAATTGACTTGGTTCCAATTTGTCCTCTACAATGAATCGATGTGACCTTCATGTAATATACGGTTGGTGTAAGGATCCTTGTAGGCGATTGCTTAGGAATTAGAATAAATTTGTTAAACATGAGTTCTTGTACGCAGTAAATAAGGAGTACTTTCGAAATGGGTGGACACTTCCAACATTTTCCTCACAATGTAAAGTTTGTTCAGTAGATTTGGATACTGGATTTCGACGTAAACCACTTGTTTTATTCGAAGTGTTGAGGTTTCTTCTCTCCAGCAGATGCATCGTAGTTTCGTAGTATAACAAACAAAAAACAAGTAGGCTACCACTTAAATGGAAACCTAATGATAAATTAAAAAATGTGTGGCTTAGTAGTATATAACGCCAGAGGCATAACGTAATATGGGAATATAATATTGTATATATTGTATACTGTATATATTAAAAGGAAAAAATACGATCTTAGCATCAGGTGCAGTAAATCTCTTCCGTTTAGAGAATGCTATAATATTATCTTCGATGGATGATGGGCTGTAAACAATTATAATAAATAAAAACACACTTGACTCCAGCAATGCACGGAATCCAAATATTGTCTCGTTCACGTATATAAAGCATTGTCGTCAGTTTGTATGACCTGCGTGGGTTAGATAGGATTACGAGTACTTAATCTGTAGATCCCAACCGCGTTGCATTTTATATTTATGCCATGTTAACGGTAAAGGCATCTTTCACGTTACAAACCACACACAATTTTCCCTTTTTAATCATATCTCAAGAATGCACATTGTATTCGAAAATCTGAGTCAACAGCGAAAAGAATACTAAATAACATTTTAATTAGTATGGTTCTAATTTCTATTTTGCTGTTTACTACTAATGGATTTTAATACAGCGAGACATAAAAAAAGGAAACAAACAAACTACAGTCCAATGTTGACACATTTTAGATTTCGAATAGCATTATAAAAGTGAAAATGTTTTGCGGTGTTTAGCTTGAAGCTACGGGTTGAAGGTTGAAAGGGACTTGGGTCGGATTTACAAAACAAAATTAACTATCAAAAGTTATTAACCTACGAAATGTTTTCCAAACGATGTGTCATTTGAATAAGAAAGGAGGAACAGTATTAAAAATTAGTAAAGGTTTTCCTGAAGCACGCCTCAAGGTAATTGGGAGTAAAACATTTGTGTTACGATCGGGACACGAGCGCGTAACGCGTGACATGGGCCAGAATACACTCTGCTTTATAGACATTATCGCCAAGACCCTAAAATAGTCCCCCTCAATGTTTCGTACATAAAATGAACCGAATTAAAATAATTATTGAGGATTAAACGAAGAATTTTTGATCGTAAACGTTTATGTATGATTATTGCATTTCTGAAAATTTTGATTTTGATTTAAATGACAAAAATGGCTTAACTTCCTCTCCACTTTATAAATAATTAATAATAATAATAATAATAATAATAATAATAATAATAATATCAATGATATAATTATTATATTATACATTTTGAGTTATGAATCATTTATTTTTTAATAGAAGTTTATTTGTCTCAACGTTTTAGGAAGGTTATGCTTCGTTAGTTGAATACTTGAAACACAATATGTAAATCATCATTATAAAAACTAAACATCCCTAAGCTTTATTACTTTTAAGTGTGGCATAAATATATATATACATTATTTTTGCTCTCAAAATGAATTAATTCTTCGCGCTAATACACAAAATTCGTGATAATATAAAAATAATAATATAGTGACAGAATTCTGAAGACAATGAGTAAAATTATTAAGAAAAGTGATTTGTTTCAATGCTGGGGCATATTTTGACCTATTTTAGCAAAGCATGACTCGTTGCGCGAGAATGTGTGGAGTTTCGGTGCTACAAACTGGGCAGCCATATTTCAGTGGGCATTGTTTATGTCGCTCGACTGACACTTGAGGTCGAAAACTGTCGTCTCGAGGTTGTTGAAGGGGTGGGCTCACGTCAGACGGGCCAATCTGAACATCAGCAGCAGTTAAAACATTTGGTTTACCGCCTTGCCAGAACGGACTCAACATAATTATAATCATCTCAATCTCTACCTCACGTTGTTTGGGGACTTGACGAGCGTTGCATTGCGTGTGTTACGCGTGACTGTTGCATCAACGCTAACAATATTGAGGAATGTGGAAACAAAATTCTAATAGAAAGCGAAAGTCGTAATGTGAAAGGAAATAAAATAAATTATCTTGAATTAGATTTTGAGACAAGAAGATTGTAGATATGAAGTGAAACATAGCTAGGCCAGTGCGCGATGGATCCACTGCCAGCGACGAACATCTGCTTCCTAACAAGGGATAAGAAAGCGTTGCAGATAAATGAAGGTTTAGCAAAGCAAAACAATATAATTATAAACCGAGTGATATATGATCGATGAAAGGAAAAAATTCCAGTTAATCCGTCTACAATGTAACTTGCCCGAGTAATTAGGTTGAAACAAAAGTTTCAATCAAACAATTGGGTTCATATCTATTAATACATTCTTTGGCAATGTGAGATGAGTGAGTTTTAAGTAGCAAAGAAATAATACATGAATTAACGATCTAATCTAATAAAGTGTTGTTGAAAGAAACTCTACAAAAGCACAAGTATGACCCTAATGCTGCCGTTACTGTAGAGCGTTTGGGACGAAGCGTTACACCATCAGGCGCTTCAACCAAAAGACAAAAGACACTTGACTTGAGCACATGGCATGTGACATATGTAGACACGTCGTATCACTTGACTTGAGCACATGACATGTGACATATGTAGACACGTCGTATCACTTGACTTGAGCACATGCCATTGCCATGTGACATGTAGACACGTCGTATCACTTGACTTGAGCACATGACATGTGACATATGTAGACACGTCGTATCACTTGACTTGAGCACATGCCATGTGACATGTAGACACGTCGTATCACTTGACTTGAGCACATGGCATGTGACATATGTAGACACGTCGTATCACTTGACTTGAGCACATGCCATGTGACATGTAGACACGTCGTATCACTTGACTTGAGCACATGCCATGTGACATGTAGACACGTCGTATCACTTGACTTGAGCACATGCCATGTGACATATGTAGACACGTCGTATCACTTGACTTGAGCACATGCCATGTGACATGTAGACACGTCGTATCACTTGACTTGAGCACATGACATGTGACATATGTAGACACGTGGTATCACTTGACTTGAGCACATGCCATGTGACATATGTAGACACGTCGTATCACTTGACTTGAGCACATGCCATGTGACATATGTAGACACGTGGTATCACTTGACTTGAGCACATGACATGTGACATATGTAGACACGTCGTATCACTTGACTTGAGCACATGCCATGTGACATATGTAGACACGTCGTATCACTTGACTTGAGCACATGCCATGTGACATATGTAGACACGTCGTATCACTTGACTTGAGCACATGGCATGTGATATATGTAGACACGTCGTATCACTTGACTTGAGCACATGCCATGTGACATATGTAGACACGTGGTATCACTTGACTTGAGCACATGACATGTGACATATGTAGACACGTCGTATCACTTGACTTGAGCATATGCCATGTGACATATGTAGACACGTCGTATCACTTGACTTGAGCACATGGCATGTGACATATGTAGACACGTCGTATCACTTGACTTGAGCACATGGCATGTGACATATGTAGACACGTCGTATCACTTGACTTGAGCACATGCCATGTGACATATGTAGACACGTCGTATCACTTGACTTGAGCACATGGCATGTGATATATGTAGACACGTCGTATCACTTGACTTGAGCACATGCCATGTGACATGTAGACACGTCGTATCACTTGACTTGAGCACATGGTATGTGACATATGTAGACACGTCGTATCACTTGACTTGAGCACATGGCATGTGACATATGTTGAAGGAAGTGTCTAGGACGTGGCTTTATAGCCCGAAATGTTTTAAACTGTTTTAGCATACAATATCGATATATCCCACATGTATTGAAACCATGCCAAATTATATGTCAAATATATTGTAAGTGTGTAACTCACCTGTTTTTCTAAGACCTTGTGGAATCTACGAGAACACTTTTGTTCTTATAATTGATTTGGAAGTACTTATGAAAAAATAAATTAAGGACAAACAGAACACAGCTAACCAGATTAGATCATATATGCCTATTGCGTACGAATGAATGTTACATACAATTTCAATTCCCTAGATGTTAACGCTAGTGTCTCAAAATGTAATTTTTTTCTTGTTGTTTCGTGAAAAATAACTTCTTGTGGTTCTAATATTGGCGGTTGTTCTTTACGTGGTTGATTATTGAACAAAAGTACGAGACACGACGCTGGCAGATCTAGACGCGGTTTTCTCTTCCGCGAGTACTCGATTCAATATTCGTAGTTTGTCCCTGATCTAGGATATATATGTAAGATACTGGTTAACCCAACGTGTACCATGGAGCAAGATGTATGCTAGTTATATTTTGTATGTCATACTTTGTAAATCAGATTTATTACTGAATGTTTCTGAGTATCATAATACTAAAATGATTATATCAACCAAGCGCGGATGAGTAAAACACCATCGTTGACAACGGATATTTACACCGCAAGTTCACCGGCAGCCCGGAGCTCTTTTCCATTCCACTAGAACCTAGATCAAAATCAGTAGTGCAAAAACTGACGAGACGTTTTCATCCGAGTGAGGGTATTAACTTTTTTTTTTTTTTTTTTAGTTCATTAATTGCAAAATCGTAATTATCTTGCAGTACTTCCGTCAACTGTCACGGACCCCTTCGCACCCCACCCACTACAACAAGCAGAGGTTGATCAAGTGTTGCACAGTACAGTCATGTGCAATGTGCATGGTGTATGTAGAGCCCATACACTTCACTTTCTATAGTCCCAACATACACTTCTCGAAAATATTAAACTATACAATTGCACACTTTCATTACGTAATTATTAATTTAGTTATTATCGTTATTATGCTTACGCAATTCAATATCATTGTATTTCAGATTGAAGCACACCATGCAGCAGCTTGTTGACCCGCGATGTACATTGGGACGTTATTTTTGTGTTGACTAGCGGCCAGGTTTACCAAACCTTTAGCTCCGAATGTACCAAACTTTTTAATCGGTCGATTTACTTATCTCGGATTGGTTACCATGGTTTCAACAAATATTATATACAAAATGTACGTTGGCTTCTACCAGCCGCCATTTTTGATCCCTAATTAGCAAAAAATCGCGGGATTAGAGCTAGGTGAGGCTGGCTCTTAATCTGCGATTAGCCAGTAATCCGACATTTGCTACGAATAATGATAATATGGCGACTGGCATGCATTTTTAATGTAATGGTTGTTGAAGCTATAGTTACCAAACTTTGGTTACTAAATCGTAGCTTCACGAAGTTGGTGAATCCGGACCTAGGTCACTGATATTAGACAAAAACAATATTTCAATGAATTAAACTATTTTTTCAAGATAAGGCCGACTGTTCCAGGGCGTATCTAGAATCGCTTCTTCATCCACGATCATTCACACAATCACAATCACAATCATTCATTCACGTTATTGGTATTTGTAACATGATATGCCACATGTTGCACTTCAAAAACAATGCGTATATTAATTTTCTAGTATGTCGTGCCGATGGGATATTTTTTTTACTACCCACTCACACATCACTTCAGACTAGTTGTAACTTAAACTTATCAGACACAACACATGTTGTTTTTATCTGACAGGGCACACATAATATAGAATATGCTAAGTACCGATACGCGATAACTTGATATTGGCATTTACAGACCCCTTTCATTAAAGATTTTCCTGATTATCATAAAACAAACCTTGGATTTTGTTTTGACGCTTTATCAAAGCATAGCCAATTTCTTTAACTTAGATGTCCTTAGCGAGCTAGATGAAAAGACGATTGTCATAATGAGTGATTAATGATGCAGACATGGTTTACACATAAAGTTCAGACCTGACAATATTGATGCTATGTTCACACTTGATTTCTTTTATTACGTTTTCTATCAACCAGTTTCTACGAAGCACAGCCTATGGATCCAATCCATCTTAATTATCAAGATAAAGTAGTCAATCAAAAATTAATTGCCAATCGTAGCAACATTTCGCTAACTGGTATTATTTATCTCGAGGGCTCGGCCACAATAGCCGACCAGCGAAACACATCTTGATAAACTATACAGCCATCGCCTAAACTATCGGATAAATGAAATGGTTTCACAGTCATGCAAAACTTGACATCTTGGCCAATAAAGTACTAGACATTCCATTTCATTCCACTCTATCGTGGTTTTCCATTTACATATTTGTATATTCGTCATGTTAAAGTCACACAACCCAGTGCATTTGCTAGATTTGTACCGGTTGACTCAAATATCAGTTTTAAAAAAGGAAAACGGAAATCGAATCCATCTTTTGAAGAGCTAAGAATACACCAATTTATAATCTGTAAGCTACGACTGGGTAGAATGAAATGAAGTGCGATGTATGTGCATTATATTAAACTGTATCAAAGATTATCATGGATATGGAACTACATGGTTGTTTGTTACGCTACTTTTGTGGTTGGCTGTAGTTTATTTATCAAGAACACAATCATTATCATTACATCATTTTCACTAGCTATAAGATAAGCTACAAAATGACGTAATCCTCCACTAATTAACATGTACGAAATAGTTATTAAAAAAATCGAAATCTGAAATCTGTTGGTAACGTTTAAAACAAGTTTATCAAAAGTCACAACAAACAAAAACGAACGAACCACCAATACACAGTGTGACTTGTCTACGTTTTATATATTATGTATATTTTAAGTCTTAACATTTCTTAATTTTATTTGTAATTTTTCCCCAACCATCTTTTCTAATGTAGCAGGTTTTAGGTTCGGATCCTAGTTTGACATGTACGCCCTATTACGTATATTACTATCACGCCATCAAACTACAGTCCCGTTCAACGTTCTGTCATCTATTACAGTCGTATTGAGCCATTCGCTGTACTGACTGAACTTCGTCTGGCATGGAAATGAAATGCATATGATGTCCTTTATTTACATGTTCATTAAGTGGTTTGATTATGTGGCTTGGATTGCTGAGAAAATAACAGAAGCCTACCTGTAATCATATGACATGATAAGATATATGCAATATGCATATGAACATGGCAATTTGAAACAGCAATTATATACAGTTTTGTGACTCGTACATATTTTGTTAATTTATCAATTTAAAGATATGAACTACTTTATGAGAGTCCAGTATTGGATTTATTTTATTCTTATGGTATGGTATCAATCACCGTGATATGTCAAATGTAGTCACTGACTGACCAAGTAACCAACCAAAAGTGTACAACGCTTGGCCTCAAGCAAAAGACAAACTTTGACAACAACAAAAAGCGTGAACTGAAAGTTGTTGAATGAGAGTTGATGAGCTTATTGCCATAGTGTTCCGACCTTTCCACGAAGCATTAATCATTTGTTGTAAGCATCTTGTGTTTTTTTGTGAACACAAAAGTATGCCAACCATCTTTATAAGAAATGTAAACCTCGTTTTACCTAACCCAATAATGTCAGCTTTTATCTACAACATATGAAGTGGTAAGTCTGAATCAAATGTCTATTTAACCTTACCCAGATACCCCATCTGGGTGTAAACCGGACAATAATTTGGGGTGCATTGAATGGATCGTTTTTGCTCCTTGCGCCTAATCATAAGGTAGAGTTTTAGTTAGGCTCCCGCAGAGCTCGTTCTAAATGACTATTGGAGTATGGTTTTTGCAAGGCCTATATTTCATGAGAAATAAATCACTGGGCTGTTTTACATTCTGAACAGCATCACGATTATAACACGTCGTGATTGTAGAATGTAGACAGTCATCGTAATGGTCACTTCTATACACAGGTGTATATTTGCCTACAGTACCCTGCACCTGTACTGCACTTAACGGTTCATAGTACGATAGTACCTTAAAAATGCCAAATAGGACCTAAAAATGATGTAAATAGGCATTTTCAAGCAAATAAAAGACGCATTTTTGGAAACAGTAATAATAACAGTTTTCTCCTGTAACATTCGAAAAATAAAACTATTTTGAATGCAAAGAAGAAAAAAGGAAATGTGAGGAACATCCGTGCTCTATATATTAGTGGATGCTGTCTAGCAGCATACAACGATGTGCACAACAGTATATAGTTTAGTAAACAATGATGAGTATAGGCAAACATTTTAACAAGCCACTATATAAGTTTCAATACCTTTGGTCCTTGTAAAGGATCAGTCATGTAACATTCACATCAAACGTTTAATGCACTTGTTAGGAACTCAAATGCCATAAAGTCATAAAACAAGATCGTTTGTTTACAAGGAAGGAACTCACTGATCAGAATGTTTGTGACACGATGTTCTTGTCACAACTCGCATCCTCTCTACTGTTTAGGTCCGTCTCTTTGTTCACTATTCAATATACATTATAGAAGTGGCTCAGTGGTAAGACGCGAGATTCTAATTCGGGAGGTCGCAGGTTCGATGCCGGCCACCGGGAGTCCTGGCTGAAGGTTGTTTCGAGGTCATTAATTAACAGTCACAAGGCGAATGATGGGATTGAGTCAATTGTATATTACAGTATTTGATTGAGTCATTAAGCGAGTGAAGCGAGCGTCTCCACTAGACTCTTATGGCACATCGTTCTGTTGTTTTTTTTTTGTTTTTGTTTGTCTGTCGATAGCGGCCGAACGGAAAGTCCGATCAACTTGAAATTTGGACCATCCACAAGCCTTGATGTGGATTGAAGGTGTATAGTTTGGAGGCAAATTCGTTCGTAAAGTTACAAAGTTACACCATAGTTATGCAAACTATTTTTCTGAAACAAAATGGCGGCAAAATGTGAGATAGCCATATTTTTCTAAAGCTTTTTCCGGGCACGAATATGTTCATTTTATGTCGATTTTATTAATATTGGCAAAGTTACACAAAAGTTACTCGAAAATATATTTCTGAAACACAGTGACATCAAAATGTGAGGTGGCTAGCTTATAGTAAATTTTTGTCCGGTCACGAATATAATAATGTAAACATGATCTGATACGTATTTGAGGCAGAAATTACATTTCTATTGCTGTCAAGAACTGTTAGTATTACGGTGGCGGACCGTGTTGTAAACATGACGACAAAAATTCTTAGCAACGCTCATTGCACTGCATCCAACAATGTCGGGAAGTATAATAGCTATGGAAATTAGGAAAAATTTTGCAATGCGCATTCATGAATTGTTGTTTATTGTTGTTTTTATTAGCTTTGAGAACTTTTCGCCACAAAGTTCGTAGATATAGACGCGCTCGCTTTTCAACGCGTCAAACAGAGCGTTTTCCTAGTCCTATCAAACATTCATACCAAAGTAACCAAACTACTTCAAATACCACAATTCCTACATAGTTACCCGAAGAGGGACGCGCATGGTCCTGGGCAGGTATCCTAAGAAACATGATTATTAAGCGAGCGAAGCGAGCGTCTCCACTAGACTCTTATGGCACTTCGTTCGTTTTTTTATTTAATATATATATGTCTGTCGATAGCAGCCGAACGGAATGTCCGATCAACTTGAAATTTGGACCATCCACAAGCCTCGATGTGGATTGAAGGTGTATAGTTTTAAGGCAAAATCGTTCGAAAAGTTACAAAGTAACACCATAGTTACTGCAAAATATTTTTCTGAAACAAAATGGCGGCAAAATGTGAGATAGCCATATTTTTTTTTAAGATTTTTCCCGTCACGAATATGTTCACTTTATGGCGATCTGATAAATATTGGCAAAGTAACACAAAAGTGACTCGAAAATATTTTTCTGAAACGCAGTAACAGCAAAATGTGAGGTGGCTATCTTATAGTAAATTTTTGTCCGGTTATGAATATACTAATGTTCCCGCGATCTGATACTTATTTGAGGTAGAAATCACATTTCTATTGCTGTCAATAATTGTTAGTAACGGTGGCGGACCGTGTTGAAAACATGACGACGAAATTATTAGCAACGCACATTGCACTGCATCCAACAATGTCGGGAAGTATAATAGCTATTGGAATTATGAAAAATTTTGCAATGCGCATTCTTGAATTGTTGTGAGTTGTTGTTTTTATTAAATTTGAGATCTTTTCGCCAGAAAGTTCGTAGATATGGACGCTCTCGCTTATCAACGCGTCATACAGAGCGTTTTCCTAGTTCTAATTTCCATAGCTATTATACTTCCCGACATTGTTGAATGCTTTTCACTGTGGTAGCTAAGAATTTTTGATGTCATTTTGCGGAGTGTTTTCGCCTACTTACACGTATTGACAGCAATGGAAATGGTATATCTGCCTCTAATACGTATCAGGTCGCGTTTATATTAGGGTGCGTCTCAAATCGAATCTGACCTGCTACCAACTAGCCTGCTACCAACTAGCCTGCTAGCCTAATCACCACTAGCCTGCTATCACATTTGGACATGTCTACTTTATCGGCGACTTATCATGGCCGCCCACTGCCTGCCTTATACCTACGTCATGACTCCCACCGCCTGGTTATGTGAGGTTAGGAAACCAAACATATGAAATAGGCTATGTATATATACATGTATCCATTAGATAAGATACTATCCCATCAGCTTTGATCATTAAGTAATTAATAATTCAAAATTATCACTTACGTACACACATAATACAATTACTTACATTTCAACTCGTCAGCAATAGCCATCGCATTAACACAATCTTCCGCCATTTTGCTTTAGCAGGTGAAGTATAGGCTCGCTAGCGACCACTTTCGGCAACTACGCTCGGGTGCTAGCCTACTAGCCAACTAGTGACATTTGGACACCAACTACGTGACGTCACTTCCTGCAGATGAGTAGGCGAAGCAGGCCAAGTAGGCCAAAAAGTCGATTTGAGACGCACCCTTAGTATATTCTTGACCGGAAAAATCTTTATAAAAATATGACCATCTCACATTTTGCCGCCAGTTTGTGTCAGAAAAATATTTTACAGTAACTATTGTGTAAATTTGTAACTTTTTAAACGTTTTTGCTACAAAAGTATACACCTTCAATCCACATCGAGGCTTGTGGATGGTCCAAATTTAAACTTGATCGGACTTTCCGCTCGACCGCTATCGACAGACTTAAAAGAAAAAAAAGAAAAAACAGAAGAAAGTGCCATAAAGGTCTAATGGAGACGCTCGCTTCGCTCGCTTAATTAAGCGAGGGGCTTCATTAGACCTTGATGGCAATTTGTTGTGTTTTTTTTTTATGTCTGTCGATAGCGGTCGAACGGAATGTCCGATCAACTTGAAGTTTGAAGCATCCACAAGCCTCCATGTGGATTGAAGGTGTATAGTTTTGTGGAAAAATCGTTTGAAAAGTTACAAAGCTACACCAAAGCTACTGCAAAATATTTTTCTGAAACACACTGGCGGCAAAATGTGAGATAGCCATAGTTTTAAAAAGATTCATCCGGTCACGAATATGTTTATGTCATGGCGATCTGATCAGTATTGGCACAGTTAGACAAAAGTTACTTGAAAATATTTTTCTGAAACACAGTAACGGCAAAATGTACCTCACGTTTTATGTATTATTGTATATTTTTGTCCAGTCACGAATATACTTATTTAAACGCGATCTGATACGTATTAGAGGCAGACATTACATTTATATTGCTGGCAATAAGTGTTGGTAACGGTGGCGGACCGTGTTGAAAACATGAAAACGAAAACTCTTTGCACAGCTTCATAGGCGTGCGCACGGCCCAGGCCTATTCGGCCCAGGCCGGACCTAATGTGTCAACTTGGCGGTCAGGCCACACTGGACTTTAATTCCTTTAGACCCGGACTGGGCCAAGAGCAGTTTAACTTTAAACTTAACTTTAAATTAGTCTTTTAATTAAAATGCGCTGTCAGTAGCGCGTTTTTACGCAAAGGAACACTTAACCCCGGGCTGTGCAAATAAGTTCTAATTTATCTTTTATTTAAATTAAACGAAACATAGCTCTTAGGGGCCACAAGATGCAATGGCAGCGGAAGGCGTCGCGTCTTAAAATCGAGTTTAAGGCCATAAAAGTTAGTGCATCAACCGAAAAAAATTTCGCTTTCGGCGAAATTGCCACCGGCGGCTGGGGCGAAGCCCCAGACCCTAGCCTAGTTGTACCACACCACCTTGTGCCGGGTCTAATGTTAGACGCTGCGCACGCCTATGCACAGCTTTCAACAATGTCGGAAAGTATAATAGCTATGAAAATTAGAAACATGTTTGCAATGGGCATTCTTGAATTGTTGTTAGTTGTTGTTTTTATTAGCATTGACAACTTTTCGCCAGAAAGTTCGTAGATATTGACGCGATCGCTTAGAACGCGTCAAACAGAGCGTTTTCCTAGTATGTCCGTCTCACTAACCAACTTCCTATAACACATGTCGGGAGCAGAGCTCAAAAAGGGCGACTCTTTAAGATTTTCTGCTCGCAAGCTTTCCATATCGATGTTGTGGATAGACAGATCATCTAGATACTATTAAGGTGTACAGGTAATGAAAAATAATTTTAAAAATTCGTTCGTTTAGATAAAATCAGACAATTCAACAATATCTCAATTATCGGATTGAGTCCAAACGTTATGAATGTTTTATATATTATTATTCGTTATCTGCAGAGCCTGCGCTATCTATACACAATTTCGATTTTAAAACTTGTTTTTAAAGATCGAACATAACAATAAATATAATAATAAACATATTATGCATAAACATAATATTATTGCTTTTATGCACAGATATAATACTTGTAGCCTATTCGATCACTATCTCTTAATACAGTCGATTCGTATGTCTTTCTCACGCGTTCTCAAACTACCCATCTCGAACAGGAAAGGTCAAACACAAGTATGTTGTGCAAATTGCTCGTTGCACTGTTACTTGCACCCCATAATAAGGTGCAAATTAGAGGTGTTTACCACCTCGTACTATCCAACCCAGGCTCTTAGGACGGGCACCGCAAGCATCGCGAGTTAACACCTCGGCCACTTACAAACTGATTGGTGTTTTAAACATCGATATGCAGGCTCAACCTTATATGGAAGTAAATTATATAAAATTAAGTGCTAAAAATGGTAGATTAATTTATTGCCCATAAAGCGTGACTAATAACAACTTGTTACCTTGCGGTTATTTTTTGAACACCAGATAATTGTAATTAAAACATAATTATTTCAGTCTGAGGTTGGTTTAGACGATGAGTTAGCAAAACATTGACTAGTTTTGATCGTTTTTCGTGACGGGGTAATATATGGTGGATGTGAAATTGTTTATAATGAACGATAATGAAAGCTATTTCGGCAAAATGTTCTTGAAATTGCTGAAGCATAATTTAATTTATATTTTAAAGATGTAATACTTTATGTTGAACAAATTGAAGTTGTTACTAGGCACTTGACTTACAAATCATAACTGTTTACAAATTACAAATGATAATTGAAAACGGATATACATACATCTTTAAAAACTTAAATTAATTCAATAAATAAATATATATTTATTGAAGATCAACGCAAGTTGACATGACGCAGTTTCAGTGGGGGACACGATGCTATTTATCATGTGCTTTGTTTATATTATGATGAATCTTAAAATTACTGATTACGTATGTACACCAACATACGAAACGCTAGATCTTTTGTATTGGCAGGAGGAACAACCCTACTAAAGACCAACGAGCCTGGTATATTGGCAGTTCCTAAACAACGCATTTAACTGCGATTTACATTAATTTCAGGCCTACCGTCTTGTATTATCAAATATATAAATATAAGCACAATATAATCACACTTACACTAACAATGAAGAATTGTAGGCTGAATTTTATTTCAATTTCCATTTTCGGTGTAATAGCTCACTCACTTACTAGTAAGGATCCATAGTTACGTCTGTTAAATAACACAAAGCTGTTCTAATCCATTTTTCTCAAATATTATGCAGAGTTTTGCGCTACTGAGCTCGTTCTTATGAATTCGATTGTGGTCACAAAATAATTTTATCTCGTCGATTTGTGCAAAAAAATATAAAACAACTTTATTTTTCAACATAAGAGGCCGACGTTAATATTTATATGACAGTTAGTAATAAAATAATTATTTACTTAAAAAATTGACGATATTTCAATATCACCGACTCTCCTACCTCAAACACAATTTTGTAATTTAAATATATCGCTACGTTTTGCCGTAAAGCCAGACTTGGCTATCTATACTAAGTAGGAAACATAGATGCCAACAATATGCCTGCAATGTACGGAATGACCATTCATTACACGGGCACAAGGTTAATCGTGTTGAAAGAAGTAGCGCCACTGATCGCGTGTTAAGGCGATAGCTGGAGTGGTGCGCGCCATTCAAAGAAGTAGCGCCACTGATCGCGTGTTAGGGCGATAGCTGGAGTGGTCCGCGCCATACAAAGAAGAAGCGCCACTGATCGCGTGTTAAGGCGATAGCTGGAGTGGTCCGCGCCATTCAAAGAAGTAGCGCCACTGATCGCGTGTTAGGGCGATAGCTGGAGTGGTCCGCGCCATACAAAGAAGTAGCGCCACTTATCGCGTGTTAGGGCGATAGCTGGAGTGGTCCGCGCCATTCAAAGAAGTAGCGCCACTGATCGCGTGTTAGGGCGATAGCTGGAGTGGTCCGCGCCATTCAAAGAAGTAGCGCCACTGATCGCGTGTTAGGGCGATAGCTGGAGTGGTCCGCGCCATTCAAAGAAGTAGCGCCACTTATCGCGTGTTAAGGCGATAGCTGGAGTGGTCCGCGCCATTCAAAGAAGTAGCGCCACTGATCGCGTGTTAGGGCGATAGCTGGAGTGGTCCGCGCCTTTCAAAGAAGTAGCGCCACTGATCGCGTGTTAGGGCGATAGCTGGAGTGGTCCGCGCCATTCAAAGAGGTAGCGCCACTGATCGCGTGTTAAGGCGATAGCTGGAGTGGTCCGCGCCATTCAAAGAGGTAGCGCCACTGATCGCGTGTTAAGGCGATAGCTGGAGTGGTCCGCGCCATTCAAAGAAGTACCGCCACTGATCGCGAGTTAGGGCGATAGCTGGAGTGGTCCGCGCCATTCAAAGAAGTAGCGCCACTGATCGCGTGTTAAGGCGATAGCTGGAGTGGTCCGCGCCATTCAAAGAAGTAGCGCCACTGATCGCGTGTTAAGGCGATAGCTGGAGTGGTCCGCGCCATTCAAAGAAGTAGCGCCACTGATCGCGTGTTAAGGCGATAGCTGGAGTGGTCCGCGCCATTCAAAGAAGTAGCGCCACTGATCGCGTGTTAAGGTGATAGCTGGAGTGGTCCGCGCCATTCAAAGAAGTACTGCCACTGATCGCGTGTTAGGGCGATAGCTGGAGTGGTCCGCGCCCTTCAAAGAAGTACCGCCACTGATCGCGTGTTAGGGCGATAGCTGGAGTGGTCCACGCCATTCAAAGAAGTACCGCCACTGATCGCGTGCTAAGGCGATAGCTGGAGTGGTCCGCGCCCTTCAAAGAAGTAGCGCCACTGATCGCGTGTTAGGGCGATAGCTGGAGTGGTCCGCGCCACCCAAAGAAGTAGCGCCACTGATCACGTGTTAGGGTGATAGCTGGAGTGGTCCGCGCAATTCAAAGAAATAGTGCCACTGATCGCGTGTTAAGGCGATAGCTGAAGTGGTCCGCGCCACCCAAAGAAGTAGCGCCACTGATCGCGTGTTAGGGCGATAGATGGAGTGGTCCGCGCCATTCAAAAAAGTAGCGCCACTGATCGCGTGTTAGGGCGATAGCTGGAGTGGTCCGCGCCATTCAAAGAAGTAGAGCTACTGATCGCGTGTTAGGGCGACAGCTGGAGTGGTCCGCGCCATTCAAAGAAGTAGCGCCACTGATCGCGTGTTAAGGCGATATAGCTGGAGTGGTCCGCGCCATTCAAAGAAGTAGCGCCACTGATCGCGTTAGGGCGATAGCTTGAGTGGTCCGCGCCACCCAAAGAAGAAGCGCCACTGATCGCGTGTTAGGGCGATAGCTGGAGTGGTCCGCGCCATTCAAAGAGGTAGCGCCACTGATCGCGTGTTAAGGCGATAGCTGGAGTGGTCCGCGCCATTCAAAGAAGTAGCGCCACTGATCGCGTGTTAGGGCGATAGCTGGAGTGGTCCGCGCCATTCAAAGAAGTAGCGCCACTGATCGCGTGTTAGGGCGATAGCTGGAGTGTCCGTGCCATTCAAAGAAGTACCGCCACTGATCGCGTGTTAGGGCGATAGCTGGAGTGGTCCGCGCCATTTAAAGTAGTTGCGCCACTGATCGCGTGTTAAGGCGATAGCTGGAGTGGTCCGCGCCATTCAAAGAAGTAGCGCCACTGATCGCGTGGTTTGGCGATATAGCTGGAGTGGTCCGCGCCATTCAAACAAGTAGCGCCACTGATAGCGTTAGGGCGATAGCTGGAGTGGTCCGCGCCACCCAAAGAAGTAGCGCCACTGATCACGTGTTAGGGCGATAGCTGGAGTGGTCCGCGCCATTCAAAGAAGTAGCGCCACTGATCGCGTGTTAGGGCGATAGCTGGAGTGGTCCGCGCCATTCAAAGAAGTAGCGCCACTGATCGCGTGTTATGGCGATAGCTAGAGTGGTTTGCGCCATTTAAAGAAGTAGCGCCACTGATCGCGTGTTAGGGCGATAGCTGGAGTGGTCCGCGCCATTCAAAGAAGTAGCGCCACTGATCGCGTGTTAGGGCGATAGCTGGAGTGGTCCGCGCCATTCAAAGAAGTACCGCCACTGATCGCGTGTTAGGGCGATAGCTGGAGTGGTCCGCGCCATTTAAAGAAGTAGCGCCACTGATCGCGTGTTAAGGCGATAGCTGGAGTGGTCCGCGCCATTCAAAGAAGTAGCACCACTGATCGCGTGTTAAGGCGATAGCTGGAGTGGTCCGCGCCATTCATTGTTCGTCCACTAACAAGCAGACTCTATGACCGCTTCTCACCGCTGAGGACGAGGGGACTTTGCATAATTTCAAACACTTTCAAACTGTCCGAACTGTCGCGATTCGTTTAACTCGTTAGTACGAAAACACAAGTCGTCGCTATCCAACTAACGAATCGTTGACAAAGATATAGATAATTCATTTGATACGTTGGGAGCTGGGTCGCGTAACAGACGTCTCGAAGAATGGGAGGGGAAGAGCTTTGCTGTTTCTTAGATCACGAGACTTGAGCGCGGACATGTATATTGTACGAGACTTGGATTCGTACAACAAAACGTGTCCGTTTGACTTCAAAGGTGGAACTCAACAAAGTAGCCTCTTGCTCACATGCTCATGAAATATCGAGGAAACCTATCTATAGTCAGTTCACGATTAGAATTGTTTAGTTAGCGTGGGGTCTATGAGACGCACATTAACCAAACACTCACTTTTATTTAACTCATTATAATTCCTGTTCGATTCTCTGTTTGTAATGTAATTTAGTCAGACGTAGAGTCAGGCCCTACAGCGGCAGCGGCAATGTTGTACTATTATTATGCACATCATCATTGGAATAAAAATCATCATTTATTAATTAAATTGATTGCATTTTAAATGTAAAATATTTTGATTAATTTCTAATTCGTACCTGTGCTATACGAAATGAGAAATTGTGTATAACACAAGTTCTGTTAGCGTTGAATCGATAAATGTATACATGCAGCCAACAGAAATAGAATCATTGTTAAACTCTCTATACCGTTGGACATTGTGAATTATGTGATCACTACAAATACATGTCGCTGAAAACGCGTCTGATCGATGCCGCAAGTGGTATTTACTCAGATGTCACACAATGGAAGCAAGTTCAGGAGAGCCTGTGCCTGTCTGTGAGAAAGCCAAGAGGTGGAGTGTGAAGATAACACATCATTGATAATAGGATCATGATATGCATGAGCGTGATAAGGACGAAGTAACATGAAGCAGCGTTGAAATATAGTGCTTTGACGTGAGGACCGGTGCCAACGTAGAGAAATGTTCCGTTTTTGTGTATTTAGAATATACTTTAACATAAAAGAGATTGGTTCGTAAAGAAATACGTACCTCTCATGACAAAACCACCCACTACGGAACGATGTTTGGAAATTCTGTCCCTAAGGGGGTAAAAAAGAGGGTTTCTTTTTTAGAATACTTATATCTCAACAACCGAAGATATTACAGACGTGAAAATTGGTACGTGGATTCTCCATTTAAAGTAATGAAACACATGTTTTACCGTTTTCCGAAAATCGTATGAATAGCGGTGAAAGCAGGGGGTTGATTTTTTTATCATGATAGCTATGTACGAGCTGGAATTATTCCTCCTTGAGTTGCTACTCTGAAGTCTGAACAACCTCTATGTGAATCCCAGCAATGCGATTTCTTCATAAATAATCCCTTGAGTGGAACTATTGTATGGGTGAATCTTCCACTCCGACACCTTTGAGCTCTTCACAGCAAAGTCAAGCACGCGAGAAATTGAGGACAAATTTGTTCTTTTTACTCCGGGTCAACAATGTTCCAGCAACATAAGAGTTCTGTGCCATTCTAATGCACTAGCGAGGTGTTAAACTTCGAAGCACCCTCTTGCGCATACGCATGGTGCGTTGTGCGTTGTTAACATAAGAGATTCCATGATGGTAGTTTGGGTTTGGGATTAGCATTGAGCTTGACCAACGAACGATAAGTGCAAGAACCTGCTAGAAATGAACCAAGATGGAGCCTTGTTATTGCCAGCGTCAGGGAGTGGCAGGGGAGGCATACACCAACCAAAGAGATATCTGTTAGGTTGATTTCCACTGGCATTATTATGTTTTATTGGTACATTTACATATTTTCACATCCAAATTGCGATTTCAAGCCTTTTACAGCGGCAATGAAAATAATTATAATTATTACAGATAGAGATAGTCCACGGTTGTACACAAAATATGTTTTGCATTATAAATTGTAAAAAGCACAGACAGAACCGCACTTGTATACCATAATGAAGCAAAGACTTTCACTCATTGGGAGCAGGCGGTTAAAACATTCATGTTATACTCATAAATAAACGAAATACTTAACTTTTAAATATAGCATTATTTAATACTAACATACTTGAGCTTGGTGCAAAATACTTCGCTTTGGGCACACAAAGAAGAACCGTACAATATTTTCAAACAAATTCTAACTATTTAGAATAGATAGATAATTAGTTATATTCTCCGAAATGCACAACAACTGTTTTCAGTCCATTATGGACTAGTATCCGGACAGCGTGTGCTATGTGGCTGGACTGCGTGTGCTATGTGGCTGGACTGCGTGTGCTATGTGGCTGGACTGCGTGTGCTATGTGGTTGGACTGCGTGTGCTATGTGGCTGGACTGCGTGTGCTATGTGGCTGGACTGCGTGTGCTATGTGGCTGGACTGCGTGTGCTATGTGGCTGGACTGCGTGTGCTATGTGGTTGGACTGCGTGTGCTATGTGGCTGGACTGCGTGTGCTATGTGGCTGGACTGCGTGTGCTATGTGGCTGGACTGCGTGTGCTATGTGGCTGGACTGCGTGTGCTATGTGGCTGGACTGCGTGTGCTATGTGGCTGGACTGCGTGTGCTATGTGGCTGGACTGTGTGTGCTATGTGGCTGGACTGCGTGTGCTATGTGGCTGGACTGCGTGTGCTATGTGGCTGGACTGCGTGCGCTATGTGGCTGGACTGCGTGTGCTATGTGGATGGACTTCGTGTGCTATGTGGCTGGACTGCGTGTGCTACGTGGCTGGACTGCGTGTGCTATGTGGCTGCACTGCGTGTGCTATGTGGCTGGACTGCGTGTGCTATGTGGCTGGACTGCGTGTGCTATGTGGCTGGACTGCGTGCGCTATGTGGCTGGACTGCGTGTGCTATGTGGCTGGACTGCGTGTGCTATGTGGCTGGACTGCGTGTGCTATGTGGCTGGACTGCGTGTGCTATGTGGCTGGACTTCGTGTGCTATGTGGCTGGACTGCGTGTGCTATGTGGATGGACTTCGTGTGCTATGTGGCTGGACTGCTGGGTTATGTGGCTGAACTGCGTGGACTTCGTCTACATGGCTGGACTGCGTGGACTACATGGCTGGACTGATGGGCTACGTGGCTGGACTGCGTGGAGTTGACTACGTGGCCATACTGCGTAGACTATATAAACATACGTGGACTATAAGTGGACTCGACGAGGGAAAACGAGGCATACGTGAACAGTCCATGTGTCCCCAGTTGTATACTGCAACGTCCCGGCAATAGTCACGATTTATAAGTGAGTAGTATTGGTGGCCTTACATATACGCGTACTTTAGAAGAAAAAACTAAGTACAATTCCGGGTTAAAATCCCCCATGCACTCATCTTGGAGCTGTAGCCCGGGGAAACGTCGCGCGTCGCGGCTTCAGTGTAGTGCTCCATTGCGCATGTGCCACCACCTCACCTGCCTTGTACTGTCTATACCCCACTATCTGTCTCGTGATCTAGACTGCGGTTCCTGTGTCTGGCGCACACCTGCACTGCGACCAGACTGTACTACACGTAGCATCAGCTGTCTAGCCAACTATCCAAATATACCGGCGTTTAACGGTGAACCTGTAGCAATTTTTTTTATAACATTTAATACAACTAGGAAAACGCTCTGTGACGCGTTGATAAGCGAGCACGTGCTACCTACAAACACCGAATCGCGTGGAAGTTCCAGATTTCAACCCGATTTGAAGCTCCGTGCGAGGGAGGTGTATAGACCATGGGCCAGCTAATAAAACTATGTTTTATTTACTATATATACTATATATTATCTACTCCCAAATAAGTAAACCCAAAAATGTATATCGAAAGTTTTGTGCACCCTTTAAATGGAAAAATGTATTTAATTAAGTATTTTGAATGTTAAAGAATATATACGACCAGAATTGTAAATTTATTGTACTGAATCTCAATTAACATCAATATTGCTCCTTATTTCGCTATGTTTGGATACCCCTGGTGGGTGCAGCCACCAAAACTATGTTGGCTAACAAGCTAAAATCGAAAGACAGTGTACCAAAGTACCCAAAAACAGATCTAAACGTTCCAGCATTTGGGGAACGGGGGGTTACAAATGGGGTAAACTCTATACATGTCATGCTCAAAGTAAACTCATTAAGTATATAAATTATCAAAATTGTATATTACTTATTGTGTTGTGCAACCATTTAAATGGGAAAATGTATGATTAACAATTTTGATGTGTTAAATGTTAATTACTTCCAAAAATGTTCATTTTATTGTCAAAATCACAGTTATCATCAATATTGCTCACTATTTCGACATTTTGGATAGCCCTGGTAAGTGCACTCACAAAAACCATCTTGGCTAACAAGTAAAAATCAAAAGGTCATGTATCGAAGTATACAAAAAAACTTTCAGACCTTCCACTATTGGAGGGGTGGGGGGTTACAGATGGGGCAAACATGATACATTTTAACATAAAAAAATTCACATAAAATGTAAATAGAATGTTTTTCTCACGCCTTAAAAATAAAAATTCATGTTATCAAGCATTTTAGGTGGTTGAGGTTATATACTTACAACTATTTTAATTTATTCTCAAGAATTGCATATAACATTAATATCGATTTGTATGGTGGCACATTTGGACAACCCTGTTAGATGCACCCGCCAAAACCATGTTGACTTACAAGTGAAAATCGAAATTACATATATAATAGTAATCGAAACCACTTTTAGACCTTCTATTATTTTAGGGATGGGGCGTTACACAGCGGCCAAACTATATAGAATTTATGTTTGAAATAAAAACAAAACATGTATACATAACTGCATTTGTGTAACCCTGAAAATAAAAAAATGGTATTATTTGGTAGCTTACGTATAAGAGTACATCCTTATAAAAATAGTTAATTATTTGAACTGGCAACAACATACCTCAATTAATATTTTTATGGTTTCACAGTACCACATTTGGACACCCCTGGTGGGTGCACCCACCAAAACCATGTTGGTTAACAAGTGAAAATCGAAAGTCAATATGGCAAAGTACTCAAAACCACTTTCAGACCTTCCGCACCGGGGGGGGGGGGGGGGGGGGGAGGGTGAAGGGGGTTGTAGCTGGCCCAAGGTCTAGTAAGAAGAACAGTGAACAGAGCGTTGGGAGCGATACAACTACACTCGCACCAAGGTCCGTAAATCCCTGGCGGGGTTTCGTCGAACTGGTTTACCGAGCCTCCGCCAAGGGATCGCCGGACCTTGCACTAACACCATTTCAAATTTCAAATTCATTTGAAAAACGATCTGATTTCTTTGGAATGCCAGGTCGATGAGATTTTGGTACTGTCTAGAAGGCACTAGGCAGTGCTTGCAGGCTTGCAGCACTAACTTCGTTCGACTTTTCGTTGTTATAGTTACGTTATTTATGTAAATATAATTTCAATACTGTAATAATACGCTAGCGTATTATTACAGTATTTGTCTGAAGTACTTATCGGATGGATTTAAAATTAACATATTCGAGACGGGACGATCATTTACTACAAAATAGCCAACTTGTATTTTGCTGGCATTTATTATTATTGTAATTTTTATTATTTTATTGAATGCATCACAATCATACAATCTCGATTATTATTATTATTTTTATTATTATTAATATTATTGTTATTATTATTATTATTATTATTATTATTAATTATTAATATTATTATAACTATAAATATATTTATTATTATTATTATTATTACTATTATTATTATTATTATTATTATTATTATTATTATTCGTATTTTTATTATAAGTATTATTTTTATTTTTATTATTACTATTATTATTATTATTATTATTATTATTATTATTATTATTATTATTATTATTATTATTATTATTATTATTATTATTATTATTATTATTATCATTATTATTATTATTATTATTATTATTATTATTATTATTATTATTTTTATTAATTATTAATATTATTATAACTATAAATATATTTATTATTATTATTATTATTATTATTATTATTATTATTATTATTATTATTATTATTATTATGATTATTATTATTTTTATTCGTATTATTATTATAAGTATTATTTTTATTTTTATTATTACTATTATTATTATTATTATTATTATTATTATTATTATTATTATTATTATTATTATTATTATTATTATTATTATTATTATCTGTCGATGAGGTGATTAAGAGATACATTGGGACTAAAGAAAATATGGACATAATCGTTAATAATTTCGTTGAAACTTTTGTCAATGAAGTAAGTTCCATTCAACATGACTGTGACGTGTGTACATCTACACCTCATATTGCTGCATGTGAGGCACAGTCAATGTTCATGCCTGAGATCACGGTGAGGGAGGTTTCCAATATAATTAGTAAATTTGATGAAAATAAGCAACCAGGACTGGATGGGATAAGAATTAAAGATCTTAAAGCTATAAATGATACAATTAGCCCAGTTATAACAAAATTAGTAAACCTTTCTATTGTAACGGGTAATATTCCATCTAAGTTAAAAGTCTCGGTGGTGCGGCCTGTTTATAAAAAAGGGGACCATTTTAACTATAGTAATTATAGACCTATTGCTCTGCTGCCTACGATTGAAAAGATAATGGAACGTTGCATTGCTGATAAATTAATAGCATATCTATCTAAGTATGGAATTATTAACCCTTTACAATTTGGTTTTCAAAAAGCGAGAAGTACTACTGATCTGCTACTTGAATTTTCTGATCTTGTAAATTCAAAGCTTGATGATAATATGCATGTTATGGTATTGTTCATTGATTTCACTAAGGCATTCGACACGTTAAATCATTCTAAATTAATTTCAGCCTTGCGTAACTGTGGAATCAGAGGACCACTTTTAAAATGGTTCATGAGCTATTTAGAAGACCGGCAAGTATTAGTTAGAGTTGGGGATAGATTCAGTAAACGGAAGTGGGTGATCTCGGGCGTGCCGCAAGGCTCTATTTTAGGACCAATCTTATACTTAATATACGTTAATAGTATGTTTAAATGTGTTGTTCATTGTAAGATTTTCATGTACGCGGATGACACTGTATTGGTTATAGCGCACAGGGTGTTTAAAGTAGCAGAACAGTTATTACAAGAAGATTTCATTAACGTCCTTTGTTGGACTCACGATTTTAATTTGATCATTAATTCTAGTAAAACGAAAGTTATGCATCTGTGTTCACCCTACAATAAATTTAAATTAATGCCCATTAATATCGTGTATCATTCATATGATTGCCTCCACGGATTACAAAAAGGTCAAAACTGTATAGGTTGCCTTGAAAAAATTGAAATTGTTGAAACATATGTCTATTTAGGATTGACGATCGATAAATTTTTCACCTGGAAGTTCCATATTGAAAGCCTTTGTAGGAGGTTGCGTTCTGCAGCATTTCAACTTTTTAATTTAAAATATCTACTACCCTTTAGTATTTTGAAGACAGTTTACTGTGCAATAGTAGAATCGCTTTTGTTGTATGGTCTATTTTTATGGGGGCGTGCATCAAAATGCCATTTAAAATCTCTAATGGCATTGCAGAATCGAATTATTAAATCTATAACACCCAATCTAAGCCTTTCTATTATACAGCGGTATCAACTTTCTGGTGTGCTCCCAATCTCGTTTTTACTTACTTTTAGATTGTTGCTTGCTTATTATTTCAGTGATAAATATAAAGTTTTAAATGATATCAGTAGTGTGAATCTCCGTCATAGAAATAGATATTTAGTGCCCTCCTATATAAACAAGTACGGAATGAGAACTTTAAAATTTATAATCCCTTATGAATTCAACAAGTTGCCATCAAATTTATGTGATTTAAATAGCCTTAGTTCAGTTAAGTTTGCATTAAAAGAGTGGATTTTGTTAAATTTAACGTTAGAGTAATTGGGTATTTGTATTGCGTGTTCCAACTAATTTATTCTGTGTCTTTATTTATATTGTACTCATCTCATTTTTTTTTTCTCTTTATATATGTTTGTTTTTCAGTTTTTGTCGTTCAGTTGTTTTTTTTTTGTATATTATTTGACTTTTTGGTTATCTGCCATTACGGTTTAATTATTTGAGTGTACTTTTCTTGTTTATGCCACAGATAAGCCCTTTCAAGGGCTTTGTGGATTTTATAAAGGTGTAAAAATGTTGTGTGCTTTTGTTTAAATGATAACTGTTATAATAAAAAAAAAAAAAAAAAAATTATTATCATTATTATTATTATTATTATTATTATCATTATTATTATTATTATTATTATTATTATTATTATTATTATTATTATTATTATTATTATTATTATTATTATTATTATTTACGGGAACACATACATTTATGGGAAGTCAAGCAATATTTAAAAAGCTACCTTTTAACTATTTAATTTTTATAAAGTATCCTATCATTATGAATTTAAATTGAGTTTGAAGCCATCCAGTATCCTGTCTAGTGTCTTTTTATTATGAGTTTAAATTGAGTTTGAAGCCATCCAGTATCCTGTCTAGTGTCTATTTATTATGAGTTTAAATTGAGTTTGAAGCCATCCAGTATCCTGTCTAGTGTATATTTAGTATGAGTTTAAATTGAGTTTGAAGCCATCCACTCATCCAGTATCATGTATTGTGTCTATTATTTATGCATGTTATATTTATCATTGTTCACATGAAAGTGTTTTTGGACTTTATTTTAAGAATTTTGTTGTTAGTGTATTTTGTTTATTAGTGTTTTGTTAAAATTGTACCAGTTCGCTCTACAATGTTTGTGTTTATGCAACCCACTGTTAAGCTAAGGTTTTAGCTTAGTGGGAATTCTTATTGAATGCGCAAATAAATAAATAAATGATTATGAAAAAAAAAAAAAAAAAAAAAAAATTATTATTATTATTATTTATTATTATTATTATAATTATTATTATTATTATTATTATTATTATTATTATTATTATTATTATTACTATTATTATTATTAATATTATTATTATTATGGTAACTACGTTCTTCTCGAACGATTTACCACAAAAGTAATGACATCGAGGCTTGTGGATGGTCCTAATTTCAACTTGATCGGACCCTCCGTTCGACCACTATCGCGAGACATTAAAAACAAAACAAAAATAGAAAAACAAACAAACCAACTAACAAACAAACAAACAAAAACAAAACGATTTGCTTAAGAGTAGAATGCTTATGCTCGCTACACTCAGGGTAATATTTACGTCAAAAACCGCAGAAAATTTTAAGTATAACTATATCTCAAGATAGCAACAGGAAATCGAAAAACCAATTCTACAGCGCACTGTGTTTTGGTTAGCCCTTCAGACAGGGCCATATTACCCAATTAGGCGGACTAGACACTTGTCTAGGGCGCCGTGAGACAAGGAACGCCTTGCGCGATATATGGTATGCACAAATTAAAAAAATATAGAAGAATTAATGACTGGCAGATGACAAGATTGATTAATTAAAAAATAGCATTGAACTGACACTGCACTCATTTATTGTTTGTGTGTTTACCCACGACTGCAAAATATATTTGCTTAGAAGAAGGCACGCTGAAAAAGTTGCGTTGTGAGCATTGTCCTGTCAGTGTCACAGGTTTTCTAATCCTTCTTTTGTACACCATAAGGTTATGAGCTGCTGATTGCTGATGTGGGTAGGTAATTTCTTTTCTTTTGAATGCGCATTTTACAATACAGTGAAACTGTGAAAGAATCAAACTTTGTCAAGGGGGCAATGGGGGGGGGGGGGGGCTCATCAAAATGAGCTCTTGGATTAACCGCGCGTAAGTCCGAGACTTTTTTTTAAATATTTGAGACGTGCATGAACAACCAACGAAATCTTGTGTTGTCTTTGTTTGGTGTATGTAGTTCGGTATGCAACGTACTCAGTTTTGTGAGTAATATATTTTGACCAGTTTTTTCTATTGTACTCGTGCATTAATTAAAAGAAAATTAAGTGTAAAAAAAAACTTATTGGGTCACAAGGACGTAAACGTACACTAGAAAAAATTAAGCAAGTGAGACTTATCTTCGAACGGCTCCCGAAATCACTTATTTTTTTAAATTCTATAGTTTGTGAACAACAATAACCAAGGCTATGACTCTAGACGTGTCCAAAAAGCCTTTACTCCCAGTCACATGTGGGTGATTAATATAAAATAACTTTACCAAACGGAAACTATAGCATTACATTTGCATACCTCCTGTTATATTGAATTGCATATTTGTATGTAGGCCCTAGGACTAGCAGGCTTAAACATTATTTGCAACAAAAATAGCATATATTGTATTAACATATCTATATACATACACAATAGTCATAACGATATTTCGGATTCCAGTGTGTCTGGGAAGGAGGGGGGGGGGGGACGTCTTCCGCGCTTGCAGTTGTTATTAGAAGTAAACGTGACCTCTCAATCCCGCTGACGTCTTCCGCGCTTGCAGTTGTTATTAGTAGTAAACGTGACCTCTCAATCCCGCTGACGTTTTCTGCGGTTGCAGTTGTTATTAGTAGTAAACGTTACCTCTCAATCCCGCTGACGTCTTCCACGCTTGCAGTTGTTATTAGTAGTAAACGTGACCTCTCAATCCCGCTGACGTCTTCCGCGCTTGCAGTTGTTATTAGTAGTAAACGTGACCTCTCAATCCCGCTGACGTCTTCCGCGCTTGCAGTTGTTATTAGTAGTAAACGTGACCTCTCAATCCCGCTGACGTCTTCCGCGCTTGCAGTTGTTATTAGTAGTAAACGTGACCTCTCAATCCCGCTGACGTCTTCCGCGCTTGCAGTTGTTATTAGTAGTAAACGTGACCTCTCAATCCCGCTGACGTCTTCCGCGCTTGCAGTTGTTATTAGTAGTAAACGTGACCTCTCAATCCCGCTGACGTCTTCCGCGCTTGCAGTTGTTATTAGTAGTAAACTTGACCTCTCAATCCCGGTGACGTCTTCCGCGCTTGCAGTTGTTATTAGTAGTAAACGTGACCTCTCAATCCCGCTGACGTCTTCCGCGCTTGCAGTTGTTATTAGTAGTAAACTTGACCTCTCAATCCCGCTGACGTCTTCCGCGCTTGCAGTTGTTATTAGTAGTAAACGTGACCTCTCAATCCCGGTGACGTCTTCTGCGCTTGCAGTTGTTATTAGTAGTAAACTTGACCTCTCAATCCCGGTGACGTCTTCTGCGCTTGCAACAGAAACGACCGGTAAACAAATTGCCAAAATGTTATAACGTTGACACAAATACGATACACATTTGAAACCTTGGAAAACAGGGTGGTGGTGGGTGGGGGGGGGGGGGGGGAGTTTTTTATTTTTGGCTGGTTAGAGAGTATATCTTTTACCTAAAACGTTTTGCTTATTTACATTAATTTGGAAAGTATTCATATTTCATTTTGGAGCAATTACTTTTCAAATTCCTCATGTACAAACTTTCACGTTAGTTTCGCTCTGTTCACTAATTTGTCAATATATTGGATATCTTGACACCACTTAGTTGTATTGGATGAAAGGAAGAGTGGATACTGGATAGAAACTGCGTTGGAGTGTAGATGTTTTAAAGGCACTTGCAAGTGATGCGACCACGGCCAAAATGGAAGAGTTAGGGTTGATGGTATAGGTAACCTAGTTTATTATATAAATGACAAACTAATGAAAAAACGAGTCCTTTACACACATTCCTGTTTTTTCGACGGGTTGTTATAAAGAATTCCAAAGCATGTCTGCTACAACCTGTAATTTGCAAGGTTGAGGTTAAAGCACTATCTTGGGGTTGGCTAGTTTTACCCCGGAAGGCGCACCCTGCATTATTTCCGCTTGCATCCTCATGCTAGGGTTCATCTTCTATTGAGGTGGATGAACTTGTTTTCAGATTTCTTTGGAAGGGACAATTCACCAAATTAATGAGACCCTTCCGTTAGCATGAATATTTATCAGATCAGGTATTTGAAACGAGATTTTACACTCTCAGCTGTGAGGAAGCGGCAGCAACACGCAAGTGCACTAAATTATATTCGGATTCACCTGGCGTAACGATGGCGATGAGACGCCAGGTATTGTGCAGACCATATATTGCATTCGATTGGTCGCTGGCGTCGCTACTATAGGACTTCAGATGACAAAATGTATTTGTATCACATTGTAACTTTACATCACTACTTTACTTTACTTTTGACTATAGAGATCAAGATAAAGAAGATAATGTCTAAACATTCAAAATAGCTTAAAGCAATCATTTTAAAAAGGATCGTTGAATCTCTATCAGTAGTTTTTTGTTCAATCTCTTTACCATTGCTTTCAGCTAAATAATGGTAATAACCGAATTCTTTAAAACAGTAAAGCACTCACTGTTACAATTCTAATTTTCCGATCGTGTTTCTTTGATTAATGTTATATCCAGAAAGGAAGGTGTGAAGAGATCGCGATAGCAATCTTCTTTCAAACAAGGCAAACATTTATGTAGTGGACCGGTAGGGCATATTGTATTACGTAGTCAACATTCTGATTTAGTTTACGATGCCCGCAACAATAGTTCATCTTACCGGTTAAAAAACAAGCTCACAAAACAAGCTCTCATTTTACGTCAACCCAATTATTTCCGACAAGATAACAAATCTAACGCACAGACGTCGGATTTATTATATAATAAATAAATCGGCGTTGCATATACAAACAAAGATTGGAACATGATTATATGAACACTATGTATTGTAAAAGACGACCACTTACAAACAGTCAAGTACCATAGTATACCTCCGCTGATCGCAACAGGTGATAATCAGGTCCCCTTCTTTCCGCATCTTCCCTTTGATTCCTTTGTATATTAGTCCTCTTTCTCCTCCTCCTACTCGTCTGGACATACATTGTGGGCATATCTTTACTATCATAGAAAAAACTATCTCAAGTTGTAGTAGTAGTGGTATTTGATTGACTCTTCACTTACCACTCTGCTAATGCCCAAGCGCTTTTCATAAACTTTGCAAGTTTGGTCGCATTGTTGTCAACGCCTTGGCTATGTTGGTCTCCTTTGACAACGGAACGCCGCGGTCGTGATAGGAGGTGTTTTTAGAATGGTGGTTTCTTGGGCATGGAGTCAATGGTTTTGCTAAATGTTTTACCTTTTGACGCCGCTGTAAGTCGTCCGTGAAGTTATAATGTCTCAACCTTACCTTCCATTTGATATCGTTTTACCAAACTTTATCCCCTAAAGTAAAGAAAATTCTACGCATCACCTTCAGTTAGAATTTCCCACACGATCTCCAGCAGTGACCAAGGCAGGCAGCCTGGCTGAGGCCTGGCCGTGACTAGCGCCGCTCAGTGTACTGTACTGTACTGTACTGTACTGTACTGTACTGTACTGTACTGTACTGTACTGGCCACAGCCAGACTGAAGCCGAAATAGCCGTAGACACATTTCTTCTGCCACCACATTTCATAGATAATAAACAATATCAATCAATATTTGTCCCTGTACCAGTTACTATACATTCGGGGAGGTTCGAACCATCACTTGGGCCTCGGGTCTACCTAAGCTAGCCATAGCCACCTTTTTTCCTTTGTCCCACTGACATCTCTTCTTTTTCTTCCTATTGTTCTCCTCCTCCTTGCTCACAATCTTCTTTAGGACTCCCCACCAGTTTTCTTCATATTATTTTTATTTTCCCACCACTTCCCATTTTGCACTTCTACCTATGATACGTTTCGTATTTTTACGTCCAAAGCAATCGCTTCTTCCCATCGTAGTCGTGGACTTCCTGATTTCCTTAGTTTGTCCTCAGCATCTTCAAACTGCCTCTTCGGGATTCTCTCCTCACCCATCCTCTTCATATGATGAACCATCTGAGCCTTTCTTCCCTTAACTTGAAGTTTAGGCTCTCTACCCCTAAATCTTTCCTAAAAATAAAATACATGAAGTTATATTATAATATACATTTGCCAATACCAATGCAAAATATCCCTTCAATATTATGACAATAGTTGGTGACAAATATGTAGGCTACATGTTTATTGATTGTAAGTTCTCAATTTCTGGCTAGTAGACCTAATGTTCGGCTGGATAAATTATTCGTTTACATATAAAAAGCTTTAGTAACACATTTATAAATCAAAACCCAAAGATTGAGTCCGAGTGAAAAGACCAACATAAATTAAGTTTTTGTAGGTATAACATGGTAACCTTTTTTTATACATACTTTTTCTTGAGGTGAGTGGACTATAAAAGAAATTAACGTACTTAGAATTGCAAGGATGTCCATTAGTCAAAGCTTGATCTAGGTATATTTTATTTTATTTTATTTTAGACCAACGTTCGTTTTCATCTTCGTTGGTCTGATTGTTGTTAGGATTCTAATAAAGCAATTAGCTACGCAAGTAAAACACTGGTTAATCTGAGCCACTACATTGGAGATCTCATTCCCAACCGCGGTTTTGACAAGAGGCATCAATATCGCGCATATAAAGACTCCATGCGGCTCATTGCTATCGCTCTTAGTGTTACCAACCACCTTGTTAAGGTTAATTAATGTGAACAAGATTGACGCAAATCAGACTCGATGTCCCGGCCTAGGGCAACCTTCGTCGGCTTCATAACAATGCGGCTTCGAAAAGAAATAATTATAGATATTTTCACTCGTAAGACTACATGAATATTAAAATCTAAACCCCCCACTCGGTAGACATGAGTTTGTGGTTTCGTGGCTTATTAGTTTTAAATGGTCTGTGTTACGGTGGTCGGTTTGTTAAGTACCCCAAGCCTCGTTATGATGTGGATGTAGCTGAAGCCGCGAGGTAAGTCTGCAATGGCTGCATATTCTTAACAATCCAGGGGACTCCACAGCGCTTTTCTGGCCGGGCCAGCCGAGGCCTTCGCTATCTCACTTCGGGCCAGCGCACCATGGGTCAAGAAGGTTGTTGGGTACATCTTATAAGATCATACCAATGTGCCGAGGCCTTCGTTATACTCACTTCGGGCCAGCGCACCATGGGTCAAGAAGGTTGTTGGGTACATCTTATAAGATCATACCAATGTGCCGAGGCCTTCGTTATACTCACTTCGGGCCAGCGCACCATGGGTCAAGAAGGAATTGTTGGGTACATCTTATAAGATCATACCAATGTGCCGAGGCCTTCGTTATACTCACTTCGGGCCAGCGCACCATGGGTCAAGAAGGTTGTTGGGTACATCTTATAAGATCATACCAATGTGCCGAGGCCTTCGTTATACTCACTTCGGGCCAGCGCACCATGGGTCAAGAAGGTTGTTGGGTACATCTTATAAGATCATACCAATGTCCTGAGACCTCAACTATTTTACGGACGTTTAAATGCGCAACGTTTCTATTATGAGTTTGACCAGTAACTATTGTCAAAATGTAAATGATACTGGCGGAATAATATCTAGTCAAGAAATGAAAGTAGAAAACAAATACAGTCGACTTAAATTAAGTCATCAATTAAATAATGTGGAAACAAATCAATTACAGAATGGGGAGGAATGAGGGAACAAAAGTGTACATATGGAATGATTAAATTATGCTCGGGTCTGCCTACCAGCATTGAAGGTATTTTCCAACCTGGGTTGTCGATTAAAACACATTCTATACACAATTTGAATTTCCAATACAAGCAAGAATAAAATTATTTTTATTTGGAATGAAATATACGTATACATTTTTACTATTCCGTTCTTCGTAAAGTAGTTACGATTACAAGCCGCCACTGATTGAACCTGAATAATGTTTTCATATAAAGATACGTATTCATTTGGTTCCTAATTCCGTTGGTGTGTCTCCTCACTTAGTGAAACACTTGATTGAATATGACTGGTGGTCTTGTTGACTTAAGATATATCATCATGGTGGGCATTAAATAAATTAGGAGGCAAACGTCTTGAGGGCTGGGTACAAGATTTAGTCAAGGGTTAGATTAAGACATTATTTCGGAATTCATGAGCCCAAAGGGTTTCAGATAAACTTATGTAAGTCATTAATAAAAACCCTTGTATTCCTACCCGCCTCACAGCTAAGAACCAGATTTAGTTGTAAATAGTCAACTCACGACAAAAAACTGTATTAGTTGTAACGATGTAACAATTCAAACAATGCATAGCGACACGTCTATACTTTGCACATTACCATGCTAATAATAAAAATACTGTTATATTTTACTTATTTATCAATTGATAACGAAACAGAAAATAACGTTAATAATAGTTATTATATATCCGACGATTCACGTTAGATTAATATTAAAACGAATAGAAATTGTCAGAGCTATTACATTATTTATTCCTAATAAAATTCTGATAACTTTGGTGACAGTGTTGCTTTATTTGATGCTTGGATGAAGCAGGATATCACTTTAAATATTGCTAGCTGTTGAATCATCGTTGGTATAATGAATGATTCACGTTTGAATCTATACTTATGAATAATAATTTATTCATCAAAAATATGACGTATAATTTATTCAAACAAAACAATTAGACAACAAAGGCTTCATCCAAAGGCTTCCGTATGCCAATCAAGTGGAAAGGAATCATTAATAATAAATTATTGGGGACTATTGCAAAAAAAACAAAAAAAAAATTATTATAATAATAATAATAATTATAATAATAATAATAATAATAATAATTATTATTAATATAATAATAATAATAATAATAATAATAATAATAATAATAATAATAATAATAATAATAATAATAATAATAATAATAATAATAATAATAATAATAATAATAATAATAATAATAATAATAATAATAATAATAATAATACTAATAATAATAATAATAATAATAATAATAATAATAATAATAATAATAATAATAATAATAATAATAATAATAATAACAATACGAAGACAACCGGATTGGAGTAATGGACGAAGAAGACATATACAAATATCTAGGATTTGCGCAGGCTAAACGAATTGATCATAAACTGATGAAAAGTAAACTAATTTCTGCATACAAGAAACGAATAGGATCCATTTTAAAAACACAACTGAATGGTAAAAACAAGATCAAAGCAATTAACACTTATGCTATACCGGTACTTACATATTCATTTGGAATTATTAACTGGACACAGACAGAACTTCATGCCCTAGAAATTCTCACCCGCACAACATTCACCAAATACAGAAGTCATCACCCTAAGTCAGCAATAGAACGAGTGACTCTACCTAGAAAACAAGGGGGAAGAGGCTTGATTGATTTAAACAATTTATATTGTAAACAAATTGAAATTCTAAGAAAGTACTTTTATACAAAATGCCCACATTCACAACTTCATAGAGCTATAGTATCGGCAGATAAGTCGCTATCTCCCCTCAATTTAAATGATGGAAATTTAAACTTGCTTCAGAAACTAAATTCTGACACAGCAAAAGAGATCAGAATATCAGAAAAGACGTTACATAGCAGACACTATAAAGAACTTCTTAAGGATAGCGTCGATAGGGTAGCATCGAACAAATGGTTAACGTCCGGGGACATTTTCAGCGAAACAGAGGGATTTATGATCGCTATTCAAGATAAAGTAATCAAGACTAACAATTACAAAACATACATACTGAAAGACGTCACAGTAGAAGATAAATGTAGAAAATGTAATATGAACGGCGAAACAATTGAACATATCGTATCTGGGTGCAAAATGCTGTGTCAAACAGATTATCTTCATAGGCATAACCAAGTTGCAAACATTGTACATCAAAAATTAGCCATGAAGTATAAACTTATAAACACAACCACTGCTTATTACAAATACAAGCCTGAAAAGGTATTAGATAGTAAAGACTACAAATTATATTACGACCGGGCAGTTATAACAGACCAAACCATACATCACAATTGACCGGATATTATATTTATTGACAAGAAGAAACAAGAACCGATTTATATTGATGGTGCCGTCCCTTTATGCCACAATGTAGAGACAACTTGGCGGGAAAAGATAAACAGATATAAGGAATTATCTATTGAAATAAAAAGGTTGTGGAAGCAGAATAATGTAACTGTTATACCGTTAATTATATCAGCAAATGGCATTGTTCCACGTAAACTCCATGACAGTATTAATCTAATTGGTCTCCAACCGAACATATACATCGAGATGCAAAAAGCAATTATTTTGAGAACGTGTAGGAAAGTGCGAAAATTTTTGAACTAAGAAGAATGAAGACTTCAAGAAGTTCTCCATCCCGATGGTGGTTTTCGTGGTTTCCACCATACAAACAGCGAATGCTGGGATGAGTACAAATCGGCCACGACCGTACATAGCATCCATAGTTCGGTTTGGAAAAAATAATGTGGACAATGATATATTAAGTAGTTCTAAGTAGATTTTAATAAGGTAAACACATGGAAATACTTGACATTTGTGTCCGTACAACATGTTTATGCCGGTTTTGACCGAGTTTGTATATATTGCAAGAATAAAATATAATAATAATAATAATAATAATAAAAATAATAATAATAATAATAATAATAATAATAATAATAATAATAATAATAATAAAAATAATAATAATAATAATAATAATAATAATAATAATAATAATAATAATAATAATAATACTAATAATAACAATAATAATTATAATAATAATAATAATGAAGTCATCATTTTTATTTTGATGATGTTATTATGATTTTTCATCAATGAATGATATCATCAATGGAATCATCAATGGTATCGTCAACGAAATAGTTCTCTGGCTCCCACGGACTAATTCCTGCTGGCCAACATTCAAAAGAAAAAAGAAAAGCAAAAGTAAGTAAAAGAAAAGTCAAAAATAAAAATATATGTTCAAAATGCGAAATGATTTGTTTATATATTGTGAATACAGTGCACAATTCTCCGTGCCCACTCGTATGTAATATGTAGCAATGGTAAATACTCAGAAACTAGCAAAGCATCTTTCGTTACTCGTCAGCCTCATTACTATAAATCACATGAATTGGTGTGATCAGCTGATTGATAATCACAAGTAACCAAAAGGCGAGGTCCAAAGCATAATAGATCGACTGCTTCCCGTGATTACTTTACTCTACACATTAATTCACCATGAATAATTATTGGGTACCAAGTGCATTGACATGAAAATTACAAGTTTGACAAACTTGTTATCTACTAATGTGATAGTTCATAACAAAGAGTATATCCCAAAGTGAAACGTTATGGAGCGAATGTAAACATATGTGTGTTTATATTTGTGCGATAAAAGACAATGACAGAAACCGTATACGATTAAACGCAACAAACTAATGTAATTATTCATTGACAGGTGTTCCATTAAAACTTGTTTCATGGTATGCAGCGGCTAATTCTCATATCAGTGACATAACACTATTGTGTACGACCAGGCACCACACTGCACACCCCTGGCCAATGCGTTGATTAACCTAGCCTAAACGTAATGTGCAGCAGCTATATTCTCATATCAGTGACATAAAACTATTGTGTACGACCAGGCACCACACTGCACACCCCTGGCCAATGCGTTGATTAACCTAGCCTAAACGTAATGTGCAACAGCTATATTCTCATATCAGTGACATAACACTATTGTGTACGACCAGGCACCACACTGCACACCCCTGGCCAATGCGTTGATTAACCTAGCCTAAACGTAATGTGCAACAGCTATATTCTCATATCAGTGACATAACACTATTGTGTACGACCAGGCACCACACTGCACACTGCACACCTCTGGCCAATGCGTGGATTAACCTAGCCTAAACGTAATGTGCAGCAGCTATATTCTCATATCAGTGACATAACACTATTGTGTACGACCAGGCACCACACTGCACACCCCTGGCCAATGCGTTGATTAACCTAGCCTAAACGTAATGTGCAACAGCTATATTCTCATATCAGTGACATAACACTATTGTGTACGACCAGGCACCACACTGCACACCCCTGGCCAATGCCTTGATTAACCTAGCCTAAACGTAATGTGCAACAGCTATATTCTCATATCAGTGACATAACACTATTGTGTACGACCAGGCACCACACTGCACACCCCTGGCCAATGAGGTGATTACCTAGCCTAAACGTAATGTGCAACAGCTATATTCTCATATCAGTGACATAACACTATTGTGTACGACCAGGCACCACACTGCACACCCCTGGCCAATGCGTTGATTAACCTAGCCTAAACGTAATGTGCAGCAGCTATATTCTCATATCAGTGACATAACACTATTGTGTACGCCAGGCACCACACTGCACACTGCACACCTCTGGCCAATGCGTTGATTAACCTAGCCTAAACGTAATGTGCAACAGCTATATTCTCATATCAGTGACATAACACTATTGTGTACGACCAGGCACCACACTGCACACTGCACACCTCTGGCCAATGCGTGGATTAACCTAGCCTAAACGTAATGTGCAACAGCTATATTCTCATATCAGTGACATAACACTATTGTGTACGCCAGGCACCACACTGCACACTGCACACCCCTGGCCAATGCGTTGATTAACCTAGCCTAAACGTAATGTGCAACAGCTATATTCTCATATCAGTGACATAACACTATTGTGTACGACCAGGCACCACACTGCACACCCCTGGCCAATGCGTTGATTAACCTAGCCTAAACGTAATGTGCAGCAGCTATATTCTCATATCAGTGACATAACACTATTGTGTACGCCAGGCACCACACTGCACACCCCTGGCCAATGCGTTGATTAACCTAGCCTAAACGTAATGTGCAGCAGCTATATTCTCATATCAGTGACATAACACTATTGTGTACGACCAGGCACCACACTGCACACTGCACACCTCTGGCCAATGCGTTGATTAACCTAGCCTAAACGTAGTGTGCAACAGCTATATTCTCATATCAGTGACATAACACTATTGTGTACGACCAGGCACCACACTGCACACCTCTGGCCAATGCGTTGTTTAACCTAGCCTAAACGTAATGTGCAGCAGCTATATTCTCATATCAGTGACATTACACTATTGTGTACGACACGGCAACACACTGCACACCCCTGGCCAATGCGTTGATTAACCTAGCCTAAATCAGGTGAACACTGCATGGACTAGGACGTGGAAATTAGGAGCGGCGGACTCGCCTGTCGCGCGCGGCAGAAAACAAAAGAAAAACACCAACCATCACGGGTTGAGCGCGGAGTTTAATTACTTTGGTGTCTCATTAGTCATGGACTTCTGCAGCAGCTCGAAACGAGACGATTCTTGCGAAGAGGTGAAATCAACACTGCAGATCATTTGTACATCTCATTCACAACGTTATTTGCACATTTTGACCTTTGACCTTCAAGTATTGGTGATTTACTCTTGCATTATCTTCGAAATGTAGACATGGTTTCTTCCACGGATGCGAACTACACAGGGTTTAACTTTAATTCCGCTTATTTGATATGCATAGTTAGTGTTTATCCAAAATGACCTCTGCCCCCAGACCAGATTAGCCTTATGCACAAAAAGATAGGTTTAGGATAGGTTAAGATAGGTTTATCAGTTCTTGAATTTAAATTGTTTGCATTTAAGTTGATCATTTAATTGCGATTTTGTAAATTATTGTGAACTTTTACCTTCCAATTGCCCTCTTAAATCTTTCTAAAAGATTGTAATATTTGTTATTGGAATCTCATCTTTGAGCTTCCGGTCGCCATTGCAACCATACTTTAATGAACTTTAATAATATTTGCTTTTATGCACAGGCTTTTCTAATATAATTTGTAATTTTAATCATTTTGCCGTGTTACATTGAGGCACAGCTTTCCTGAGCGTCGGTTCAATTCAAACAAGGTCTACTTGATCTCCGCCTAGCGGAGATCAAGTAGTAATTCGGCACTAAATGTTGCAGATATGATCTCTGGCGGCGAAATCGTGAAGTAATAGTTAGAGGGCAACAAAGCCGCTGGATGTCATTTGTCAGTGTCATTTGTCAGTGTTTATATGAGAATTGCAACGATTCCAAAGAAACATAAGCGATATTGTTGCGTCAGTGAATATCCAGCTTAGCTGGATATTTGCTGGTTGCGTTTTGTATCCAAGATGCCTTTGATATTATGGGGATTTTGGATCAGGGGACACACCAAGCATCCGAAGGCCCAAAGTTCATGTTCTGATCATAATGTTAATTAACCACATGCAATTAAAAGGCCACCGATTAACTGCCTCTCTTTCATTGAGGTTCCTTTGGGCTCTATTTGCTTTCAAATATATGTATATTTCAGAATAAAGTTAAAAACTTACTTTGCGCAATAACATGTTTAGGCGGATCCATGATCTCCTGTCAGTTTGTTACCCTCTAACTGTCAGCCATGTTGCGCAGCTGTGGTGCTATCTCTTGACACATTTAGTGTCGAATATCTTAACATATCAGTTAACATGATAGGCTGGTTGGAATTCTGATTTTTAAAGCTACTTTCTCATTACACTAGCTTGAAATTGGTTGTGTTTCCATCTAAATTATGTGGTAATTGCTTCATGTTTAACATTTTATAGAATAAGTTGCATAAATGGTAGGTTGTTTAAACATGCATCGTGTAGACCGAAGTAATAGGAATTCGGTGGTATGTTTGATTTGTGCTCAAGTGAATTAGATGGATCTGGACGGCGGGCGTCGAAACACAGAAGATGCTCCATATGCAGCGAGTAGCGCGTAGTTTCATCAACGTCACAACGCCTGGGGCGAAACACTTTTTCTTGGATTTCAAGAGCTTGGATACACTAGGCAACTGGACACATGCACTAACCGTTACAGATTAAGGCTGGTCCACACAGATTTTTTAAGCATAAGATTTAAGGTTTTAAGACGTTGTTTTAAGAACAACAATGAAAACAATGTCTTAAAACTAAAACTTTGTGTGAACGCTGTTTCCTATGATCCAACTTTACGACTACGCGTTAAACCTTAAATCTTATGCTTAAAAAATCTGTGTGGACCATCCTTTAGGTTTACAATCACACGTTTTAAACGAAATGTGAGGGTTTAGTGGGCCTTTAAGAAGTTCTTTATAATGTCTGCTATGTAACGTCTTTTCTGATATTCTGACCTCTTTAGCTGTGTCAGAATTTAGTTTTTGAAGCAAGTTTAAATTTCCGTCATTTAAATTGAGGGGAGAAAGCGACTTGTCTGCCGATACTATAGCTCTATGAAGTTGTGAATGTGGGCATTTTGTTTAAAAGTACTTTTTTAGAATTTCAATTTGTTTATAATATAAATTGTTTAAATCAATCAAGCCTCCTCCCCCTTTTTCTCTAGGTAGAGTCACTCGTTCTATTGCTGACTTAGGGGTGATGACTTCTGTATTTGGTGAATGTTGTGCGGGTGAGAATTTCTAGGGCATGAAGTTCTGTCTGTGTCCAGTTAATAATTCCAAATGAATATGTAAGTACCGGTATAGCATAAGTGTTAATTGCTTTGATCTTGTTTTTACCATTCTGTTGTGTTTTTAAAATGGATCCTATTCGTTTCTTCTATGCAGAAATTAATTTACTTTTCATCAGTTTATGATCAATTATTATTATTTATTATTATTATTGTTATTATTATTATTATTATTATTATTATTATTATTATTATTATTATTATTATTATTATTATTATTATTATTATTATTATTATAATAATTATTATTATAATTATTATTATTACTACTTTTATTATTTATTTATATTATTATTATTATCCTATTATTATTATTATTATTATTATTATTATTATTATTATTATTATTATTATTATTATTATTATTATTATTATTATTATTATTATTATTATTATTATTAGGTTCCGACTAGCGGAGGCTCGCCGAGCTTCAAGTTGGGAGTTCGAAGAGCCTCCGCTAGGCGGAGATCAAGTTGACCTTGGCAAAATGATAAAGCCAACACAACAAAGCAGTGCACGCCAGTCATCATCCCTTGGTATTTTAATTTGACATTCAGTTGTTTTACTTGGATAAATGCGATAAAAAGCATTGATATACCAAACAAAAATGCAAAGCAATTTGCAAAAAAGGCCAAGCCCAAAACTGAGAAAATTAACCGTTAGAAATTAAAGAGGACACAAGTACAAAAAACGCCTATTTCAAAAGAGGCTCAATATTTAAAGGGGTGATATCTCAAATTGTGACCGAGCCCATTATTTTTATTTCCAATATATAAATATAGTAACTGATAAAAATAAACATGTATATAAATGTTTACATCACTTAAAGGATTAGTCAGGTGATAAACTAAAAAATCACCAATGAGTCATATGTGCATGAAACTCAGTTATGTGTGAAATAAAACTGATATAGATTGTTCAATGCAAGAAAAAAAATAGTGAACATTTAGCGATTCTATAAGATTCACTTCGCAAGCTCTGCTGCATTTTTCTTCTAAAGTGTAGTACAGCTGTATCGTTTCTGAGGTAGCTAACGCCTGGCTGATGGACAGAGCACTCATTGTGTAATACGAGTCCAGCCAGCGCTCCGCGAAACACTCGGCGACTGCGGACAGTACCGCTCAAAACAGATTGCAACTTTTCTTCACATCAAGTCACAAGAAAATTAATTACAGGGCATTTTGTAGAAGTACACGTTCGTACTAAGAAGCATGTGTTCGGTAGGGAAACGATGCACATTAAACCTCCTGATCGATTTTTGATAAGTGCCCTATTTTAGCGGTGGTTTTACTATCTCAAGGCAACATTTTTTTCAAATGGGAATTACCATGAGAAGAGTTGCTAGGTGCTACTTGGTAGCAACAAGCCAAAAAATCGCGTTTTCTTCAATATTTAAACCGCCTTCTTTTAAAGTATGGTATCTTTTAGTCATGTTTTCCATATTTAAGGAAGGACCTATACAAATGATAGTTTTTTTAGTTTTCATCTGACTTACCCTTTTATAATTGAGAAATAAATATTTTAACAACAATTACAAAATTTAATTGATTTATTGGAACATTTTGAGGGGGGAAAAACAAAACGAACTATGACTAAACTTACTATACTATAACTATAATTACTATACTAACTATACTAACTATACTATAATTATAATACTAGCTAACTATACTATATAACTATACTATAATTAAAAGCTTGGCCGAAGAATTTGCATTCTCAGTTTTATTTTCCAAGTCCTGAAATGTTTCATGAATTACATATTAAATTGATTTTAAAGTTCATTGGCTTGATGAGCTATTACCATTATTGCTTTATGGTACGTAATATTAATAATATTTGAGTGACCCAAAGCCAAATTACAAATTCATCGGCCAAGCTTTTAATTATAGATAGTGTTCATTTTGTTTTTCTCACCTCGAAATGTTCCAATAAGTCGATTTAATTTTGTAATTGTTGTTAATATTAATTATTAGGTGATATACACATTTATATATTTGTTTATTTATTTAATAACTATATTTATCTATTGGAAATAAAATAATTGGCTTGGCCACAATTTTAGATATCACCCCATTAAATGTTGAGCCTCTTTTGAAATTGTCGTTTTTTGAACGTTTGCCCTCTTTAATTTGTAACGGTTAATTTCCTCCGTTTTGGGCTTGGCCTTTTTTTTTGCAATTTTCTTTGGTATTATATTTGACCCAACAAATACCTGAATTATTTAACATGCCGATTGATTTCCACAACACCGAACTTATGTTTCAACTTCTAAATTAAAAATGTAAGTTACTCCAGTCCATGTGGATTGTGATAGCAACGCCACTGGGGTCAAATACGTAAATGTTTGACCGCACGCCGCTGCAAACAGGTTCTTGTGTATTCAGAGTCCGCTTGGAAGGTTGTCACAGATTCCCGCATTTCTAATTCACAAAAGTGTCGTTCATTTACAAAAGGATTTCTTGCGCCGTTGATTTGTATCTTAATGTAGTTGTCTAAAATGAAATGTGAAATGTTCTAGTCTTACAGGGATATCAAACCTTATAAGTGTATCATAAAAAGCTAGTAAACCAACAAGCTTATCGGGCAAAAAATATTCCTGTGGGCTTTTAATATAGGATGGATTTTTAAGCGTTTGTATGTGACTGAATTGTACAAAAAAAACATGTTGTGTTTTTGTGTTTTTTCATGTGTTTTTGATAGCATCATAATTATTGTATGAATATTACCTGTAATCAGTTATATAACGTTAATAATTAGACAGAATGTATAAAACCGACCCCGCTGGGAATCGAACCCAGGTCTCCCACTTGCCGAGCGGGCACTCTCCACTGAGCTACTTAGGGCCGTTTTCGTTTTTAGGGCCTAACCAACATTTGAAATCACGATTAGCCAATAATCGGCGATTCTCTACAAACAAACATAGCGACTGCTGTTTAATGTATGTAATGTTTGTTGAAACCATAGTTATCCATTATCAAACCGTTAACCGCCTTATTAAAGGCTGGTCCACACAGATTTTGCAGACATACTAATGCATAAGGTTTTAAGACGTTGTTTTAAAAACAACAATGAAAACAACGTCTTAAAACTAAAACTTTGTGTAAACGCCAGTACGTGTTTCCTATGATCCAACTTTACGACTACGCGTTAAACCTTAAATCGTATGTCTTAAAAATCTGTGTGGACCAGCCTTTAATCAGAGATTAACGAAGTTAGTGAGCGAATCACAATCGGCGAATTACAATCTGTCATATTTTGTTGTTTGTAGATCCATTGTTTATAAGATATTAATATATCAGCTTGTATTAAATAAACTCTTATTTTACAAACTCTCCGCAAGGGGGTATTCACGTGACGTCACATCGGCCATATTTGACGCCACCTATAGTACTATTTCAAGTTTCATTTAGCTGTCAATAGAAAACGAATAATATTGTTTACGGGGGAAATATGAGAGTTTGAACACGTATATCAGCCGATAAAGTTTACGGAAATGATTATGTGTCTCATTGAAATCAACAAAAAGAGTGGTCAAAATATGAGACGTTATTTATGTTGCTTTTCAGTAATAATAGCAAACCAAAGTTAGAGGACAGTTGAACTTCAACCAAATGCCAGCTGAAACATTGTAATAATGAACTACCAATCACATGCCATTGTGGCCTCCAGTATGGCCGCCATGCGCAATGTAAACACGCGAAACACGGATCAACCGCATCAATCATGACGCAAACGCAATAGGACCAACCCGCAAAACATAACTGCACGACTGTTTGTATGTAGTAGAATCCAACAGGCATCGATAATTTCTGTTTAATATGAAAGGCAACCGTTTAGAAGAATCATTCGATTTAGTTCCATTCTGATTATTTGGTTTCAGTACATTCCAGTGTGCAGTTAGTGGTTAGTTAATTTTAAGTTATTGAAATATGAGATAAACCAGATTCAATGCACCAAGTTGCTATTTCAATTTAGACACTTACTTTGTTACTTAATGGATAAACATCAATGAAACAACTACATTAATTCATGATTTTAATAGATTACATATTGTCAATATTACATTTTTGTCATGAACACTAAAGCAAACAAAGTAACCAACCTATAATTTATTTTTTCGTTGACTAATTCTTTTAGTAGAAACAAACCGGCTATCGTTAACATATTAGAAAGTAAAATCAATAATTTTACAATTATTTTGCTTCTAAATTTCATGTAAAATTACTATATTTAAAATGATTTTGAATCAATAATATCATTAGTCTGATATATACACATATATATATATATGTACAATGATAATACGAGTATTAGTATATGATTAGGACAATGTAGGATCCGCGCTGTAACCAGTATCAACATTATGTGTGCGTTGGTTAAATCCTACATAACTATACGTTAATTTATTTAAACTTTTTCTGTGCAGTTTATGCAGATAGCAATTATCTGAAGTCCAGTTCAGATAATAACCTATTCGCATTAACTTGCAAATATCCTACAATACGAGTTTTCTTCAAGTTGATATAATTTGTATCACACTGTCAGGTAAAAGCAAATAATATACATAACTACTATTCAGTGCGATACTACAACGTTCATGGCGGTTGAGATTGTGATTGATGCGTTGCTTTGCTGCACACAGCAGTAGAAAGTGCAGTGTTTTACAGTAGAGGGTACAGTAGAGGGTACAGTAGAGGGTGTAGTTAGAGGGTACAGTAGAGGGTATAGTAGAGGGTACAGTAGAGAACACAGAATAGAGGGTACAGTAGAGGGTACAGTAGAGGGTCCAGTAGAGTGTACAGTATAGAGGGTTCAGTAGAGGGTCCAGTAGAGGGTCCAGTAGAGTGTACAGTATGGGGGATTCAGTAGAGGGTATAGAAGAGGATACAGTAGGGGATACAGTAGAAGGTACAATAGAGGGTATAGGAGAGGATACAGTAGGGGATACAGTAGAGGGTCCAGTAGAGGGTACAGTATAAAGGGTTCAGTAGAGGGTATAGGAGAGGATACAGTAGGGGATACAGTAGAGGGTACAATAAAGGGTATAGGAGAGGATACAGTAAGGGATACAGTAGAGGGTCCAGTAGTGGGTACAGTATAGAGGGGCCAGTAGAGGGTATAGGAGAAGATACAGTAGGGGATACAGTAGAGGGTACAATAGAGGGTACAGCATAGAGGGTCCAGTAGAGGGTATAGAAGAGGATACAGTAGAGGATACAGTAGAGGGTCCAGTAGAGGGTACAGCATAGAGGGTCCAGTAGAGGGTTCAGTATAGAGGGTTCAGTAGAGGGTTTAGAAGAGGATACAGTAGGAGTGAAGTAGAGGGTCCAGTAGAGGGTACAGTATAGCGGGTCCAGTAGAGGGTACAGTATAGAGGGTACAGTAGAGGGTCCAGTAGAGGATATAGGGGAGGATACAGTAGGGGATACAGTAGAGGGTCCAGTAGAGGGTATAGAAGAGGAAACAGTAGGGGATACAGTAGAGGGTCCAGTAGAGGGTACAGCATAGAGGGTCCAGTAGAGGGTATAGAAGAGGATACAGTAGAGGATACAGTAGAGGGTCCAGTAGAGGGTACAGCATAGAGGGTCCAGTAGAGGGTTCAGTATAGAGGGTTCAGTAGAGGGTTTAGAAGAGGATACAGTAGGAGTGAAGTAGAGGGTCCAGTAGAGGGTACAGTATAGCGGGTCCAGTAGAGGGTTCAGTAGAGGGAATAGAAGAGGATACAGTAGGGTATACAGTAGAGGGTTTAGTAGAGGGTACAGTATAGAGGGTTCAGTAGAGGGTATAGGAGAGGATACAGTAGGGGATACGGTAGAGGGTACAATAGAGGGTATAGGAGAGGATACATTAGGGGATACAGTAGAGGGTCCAGTAGGGGGTACAGTATAGTGGGTCCAGAAGAGGGTACAGTATAGAGGGTACAGTAGAGGGTCCAGTAGAGGATATAGGGGAGGATACAGTAGGGGATACAGTAGAGGGTCCAGTAGAGGGTATAGAAGAGGAAACAGTAGGGGATACAGTAGAGGGTCCAGTAGAGGGTACAGCATAGAGGGTCCAGTAGAGGGTATAGAAGAGGATACAGTAGAGGATACAGTAGAGGGTCCAGTAGAGGGTACAGCATAGAGGGTCCAGTAGAGGGTTCAGTATAGAGGGTTCAGTAGAGGGTTTAGAAGAGGATACAGTAGGAGTGAAGTAGAGGGTCCAGTAGAGGGTACAGTATAGCGGGTCCAGTAGAGGGTTCAGTAGAGGGTATAGAAGAGGATACAGTAGAGGTTTCAGTAGAGGGAATAGAAGAGGATACAGTAGGGTATACAGTAGAGGGTTTAGTAGAGGGTATAGAAGAGGAAACAGTAGGGGATACAGTAGCAGGGTCCAGTAGAGGGTACAGTATAGCGGGTCCAGTAGAGGGTCCAGTAGAGGGTATAGAAGAGGATACAGTAGAGGTTTCAGTAGAGGGTATAGAAGAGGATACAGTAGGGTATACAGTAGAGGGTTTAGTAGAGGGTATAGAAGAGGATACAGTAGGGGATACAGTAGCAGGGTCCAGTAGAGGGTACAGTATAGAGAATTCATTAGAGGGTATAGGAGATAATACAGTAGAGGATACAGTAGAGGGTACAATAGAGGGTATAAGAGAGGATACAGTAGGGGATACAGTAGAGGGTACAGAAGATGGTACAGTATAGAGGGTACAGAAGATGGTACAGTATAGAGGGTGCAGTAGAGGGTCCAGTAGAGGGTACAGTATAGTGAATGCAGTAGAGGGTATAGAAGTTGATACAGTAGAGGGTCCAGTAGAGGGTACAGTAGAGGATACAGTATAGGCTACAGTATAGAGGGTACAGTAGAGGGTCCAGTAGAGGGTACAGTATAGAGGGTCCAGTAGAGGGTATAGAAGAGGATACAGTAAGGTTCACAGTAAAGGGTACAATAGAGGGTATAGAAGTGGAAACAGTAGGGGATACAGTAGAGGGTCCAGTAGAGGGTACAGTATAGAGGGTTCATTAGAGGGTATAGGAGAGGATACAGTAGAGGATACAGTAGAGGGTACAGAAGATGGTACAGTATAGAGGGTACAGAAGATGGTACAGTATAGAGGGTGCAGTAGAGGGTCTAGTAGAGGATATAGGAGAGGATACAGTAGGGGATACAGTAGAGGGTAAAGAAGAGTACAGTATAGGGTTCAGTAGAGGGTATAGGAGAGGATACAGTAGGAGATACAGTTTAGAGGATACAGTAGGGGATACAGTAGAGGGTACAGAAAATGGTACAGTATAGAGGGTACAGAAGATGGTACAGTATAGAGGGTGCAGTAGAGGGTCCAGTAGTTGATATAGGAGAGGATACAGTAGGGGATACAGTAGAGGGTAAAGAAGAGTACAGTATAGGGTTCAGTAGAGGGTATAGGAGAGGATACAGTAGGGGAAACAGTTTAGAGGATATAGTAGGGGATACAGCAGAGGGTCCAGTAGAGGGTACAGTATAGAGGGTCCAGTAGAGGGTATAGAAGAGGATACAGTAGGGGATACAGTAGAGGGTACAATAGAGGGTATAGGAGAGGATACAGTAGAGGGTTCAGTAGAGGGTACAGTAGAGGGTACAGTATAGGATACAGTATAGAGGGTACAGTAGAGGGTCCAGTAGAGAAGAGGGTCCAGTAGAGGGTACAGTATAGAGGGTTCAGTAGAGGGTATGGAAGAGGATACAGTAGGGGATACAGTAGAGGATACAGTAGGGGATACAGTAGAGGATACAGTATAGGCTACAGTATAGAGGGTACAGTAGAGGGTCCAGTAGAGAAGAGGGTCCAGTAGAGGGTACAGTATAGAGGGTTCAGTAGAGGGTATAGAAGAGGATACAGTAGGGGATACAGTAGAGGGTTTCGTAGAGGGTATAGTAGAGGATACAGTATAGAGGGTACAGTAGAGGATACAGTAGAGGATACAGTAATAGGATACAGTATAGAGGGTACAGTAGAGGATACAGTAGAGGATACAGTAATAGGATACAGTGTAGAGGGTCCAGTAGAGGATACAGTATAGAGGGTACAGTAGAGGATACAGTAGAGGGTCCAGTAGAGGATACAGTATAGAGGGTCCAGTAGAGGATACAGTAGAGGATACAGTAGAGGATACAGTAGAGGATACAGTATAGAGAGCCCAGTAGAGGGTACAGTAGAGGATACAGTAGAGGATACAGTAGAGGATACAGTATAGAGGGTTCAGTAGAGGATACAGTATAGAGGGTACAGTCGAGGGTCCAGTAGAGGGTACAGTAGAGGATACAGTATAGGCTACAGTATAGAGGGTACAGTAGAGGGTCCAGTAGAGAAGAGGGTCCAGTAGAGGGTACAGTAGAGGGTACAGAAGAGGATACAGTAGGGGATACAGTAGAGGGTTTCGTAGAGGGTACAGTAGAGGATACAGTATAGAGGGTACAGTAGAGGATACAGTAGAGGATACAGTAGAGGGTACAGTAGAGGGTGCATAAGAGGGTAAAGTATAGAGAGTACAGTAGGGAAGTATACCTAGGACAGCAAACGAAAATGTATTCAAATACTTTAATAATAACACCCAACTTTTGACCATTAAATAAATGTTGCATATATTTATCTGGAACGATCACAACTAATAACTGCAAGATGGTTTATCACACCATAATAAAATAATACCATACGTAATATTATGCATGAACTACTCCAAACTTGTCGTGGACGTCTTTAAAAGTATCATATTAAAATACGAAATTCCCATCATATCATTACTTAAACTTCCACAGAATAACAAAAAGGTATATAATGTAAGACTGAAACCCGCTGTGGAGACCTTACCCTTTTAAACGTGAGTTTCCACGTTTTATGTGTCAATAGCTTTACGTTCTTTGCGTGTATTTCGTTGTACTTTTTATTACAATTGTGTAGACCTATCAGATCATACGCCTGGCATTTAAGCTGACTTTTTAGCGAACTGTTAATTATATACCATACTTCAAAACTGGCGTCGAACAAACCAGTTTTATTCATTAAACAGTGATCTTGTTCAAGTTATCGATACCCGTAAACAGGGGTCGAAATTAACGCTCGCCCGCCCGCCCGAGGCTAGTAAAACTTTGCTCGGGCCAGTAAAAATCTTATTTACTAGCCCGACGGGCGAGTACGTTTTCCAGAGCTTACAATTGCCGTTCAAAAAATCATAATATTTCGCGCCGATCACCTTGCGAGTTTCCAGTACTTGTGTGGGGGCCAGAGGTGTGTATTCAAGTAAAAATATATAGTAATTTTCATGTGTTTACAGATTGATACAGACTACAGCAGTATATATCTCACGCTAAGTCACAATACATCTCTTTTAATATCATATAATCATATTATTTTCCATTTACAGTAGAACATACAAAAAATAAAAACCTTTTCATTTAGGCCAACAGGTTTATTATGGTAAACAATAGTTCCCACTCACTCCCTAGTCCCCCATAAAAACCCGTCAAACCTTTCGAATATTGTGAGTTGTGACCCAAAACTTTTATGTATTTAATGATCGTTTTACATCAATATAACCTATTTCATTACGGGCTAGTAAAATGGTCTCGGACTAGAGAACTATTGATGCAACTAGCCCGGAGGGCTAGTGGCCAAAAACGTTAATTTCGACCCCTGCCCGTAAATTAAAATCGATACAATCTAGTTTCAGGCCGCACTAAAAACTAAAGAACTATTGCAAATTTATGTAGAAGTTCACAAAAATAACGAATCAATAATTGTAACCTTTGCATCTACAGCGTTATGTACGAAACGTTTACTACAGTGCTATTTTAAAGAGCAAAATGATATCAACTGGACCAAACCAATGCATCCGTTATAATTGCCGGTCACAATTTGATTATGTGGCAGTAATGATAGCATGCACAATGACCCAACAAACAATGATACTATCACTTTTTAGGCGTGGAAAATAGCAGTGGAATAAGAAAATTAAGAGCATGTTAATTTTTGAAAAACATTCTTAAATGAGTAGACCTATAGGAAAAATGTTTCTTTTCTGTACTCGTCATTGGCGAGCATTGTGCCATATCTGGCAATTGCGATGAAAATTATTTATTTGTATGTTTATAATTGTGTAGGCATTCACGGACTTCCTTGCATTTGGATGGATGTTAAAAAAAAGTTTAGTTAAAAAAAACGTTTTGAAATGTTGGGTGCATCCCGATGAAAAGTCAATGAATATTTTATTTTAAAGCCCAAAACTAATGTATCATTAGATCTATTATACATAAGTTTTGGGTTTTAAAAATACAATATTCTATTGAATTTTCATCGGGATTGCACCCAACATTTCAAAACTTTTTTTAACTTAACTTTTTTTACATCCATCCAAATGCAAGGAAGTGGAAAAATAAACACACAGATTATACCTGTATTAAATGACTAAATAAAATAATTGAAGCTATTTTGAGGTATTTATTTTTTTAGACTGGCTTCTTGTAACTGTACCAGTGCCGATATGATCCCTTTCCTGCAAAACTGTTGCCGGGGTGGAACGGCTCCTGGTAAGCGGACCCCTCTGTCCTGTCTCTAACCATTCTTGTACATTAAATATGCTATTTGGAGGCAAGAGAGTATACCGGTATACGACATGATGTTCTGTCTTCTCGCTCAACAGCGTTCTGCGTTTCTTAGGTCTTATAGTCTCATCGACCTGTTTGCACAATCTTCTTCTATCTTCTATGTTCTTCTATCTTCTTCTATTCTATCTATCTTCTATCTTCTATCTATCTTCTATCTATCTATCTTCTTCTATCTATTCTTTTATCTTCTTCTATCTTCTTCTTCTTCTATCTTCTATCTATCATCTTCTACCTTCTTCTTCTTTTATCTATCTTCTTCTCTTCTTCTTCTATTCTATCTTCTATCTTCTTCTACCTTCTTCTATTTTCTTCTATCTTCTATTCTATATATATAAAAGTGAAAGTATGTCTGTTTGTCCTTTATGCATGACTACACCATTCATCCGATCTCCATGAAACTTAGCACATATGTATTTTTTCACGGGGAAGGTTTGTATACGAGAGCGATTTTTGAAAAAGTGCTCCATGTTTCGAGAAAACGGCCCTTTTTGGCCCAATGTATAAAGTATAGGAAGTTTTGTTGTTGTGTCTGAATCATTCATTTATTCACTGCCTTCTCTACATCCCTCAAGATACTTTGTACCTAGCTTCCGTTTTCCAGTCGCATAGGGGGCGGTGTACACTGTGATAGGATCATGATAGGATCATTGACATGACATTGAAAATTGGCGTGCCTATCATTCTTCTACGAAACATCAATCCACCACGACTTTGCAACGGTACAAGACTTTTGGTAAAAAATATTATGAACAATGTCATCGAAGCTACAATTTTGAATAGGAAATTCAAGGGGAAGATGTACTATTACCACGTATTCCAATGATCCCAACAGATATGCCATTTACAGTTTCCGGTGCGACTCGCTTCTGAAATGACCATCAACAAAGCACAAGGACAATCGCTGCAAGTGTGTGGACTAGATTTGGAGAATCCGTGCTTCTCACATTTTCACTAGCTCACGCGTCGGAAACCCTTCTCATTTATTTGTCTCAAATAAATAAATATAATCAAAACAACACTTTGAAAAGTTTTCCATATTAAAATAAATAAGTTTCAATAAAAATGACATAATGTCAATTGAATGGTATCATAACCAGTTCCCTTGAATTTTCTTTCTTCTTAGATCGCAGCAACGCGCGACGGGTAAGCTAGTATCAGATAAATTGCAGCCTTTACAAGGAATCTCAAATTCACCTTGATTCTACAAAGGTACTTTGTTGTCCTTCGTTTTTCCGATGATCTCACGAATGTCACGGTCCTTCAAGAAAACAGTCTTGATATTTTCCTTGTATATAGGACTTTAGTAATGATGCAAAAACATAAAACGAGAATGACATATTATAAAACATACAGTCAAGCTCTGCTTTTGCGATCTGATAGTATTCGTAACGTATATTTATAATTTAGAATCAGTCTAGATTGGCAGAACATTTGCTAATACACTTACGTTCTTTCAGTTCAGCTATCACTTTTGATCACCCCTGGAATGAAAATGTCGTACACCATTCAGATCATCTGAACCAAACGAAGCGGCCCAGATGTGTGTCGTCCGTAGATATGATCCGTCATATCTGCTTGGGCGAGCGGACGGACTAATTCACATTATTATACTCTAGTTCGATGGAGACGACCTCTGCTCGCAACAAGCTTCGCTAATTGATTTGTCCCGATTCTACAATCTCGTCCAGAAATAACAATTGAAAGACAGACTCATTTAAATATTTGTATAAAGAAACGATCGAATCTTGCCTGTCCGTTTGTTTGTTCGTATCTTTGTTTGGTGGAGTTGATTCCCTACAAATCACTAAGTTCGGTGTGGGCGCCGGTAAGGGTGCCTGCCCAATGCATCACTGCCTCCAAGCATAATATTTCTTTTGAAAATGTGGTACAATATTTTATATTTCCTCGTATCTTATAGTTGCATGCATAATAGGCGTAACTTTAAATAAATGAACGACTATTCTTCGAGTCTCTATGAATCACTCGTGTCCACAACGTCTAGAACGCTCCCCACAGTTATCATGGCGATCTACTACTCTTTCAAACCTGTATGTTCGTCTTGAACTGACTGCCCTGTCCTTCACTCACCTTATTAACGAACTGCTTGAAATGAGCTTTCAGTCGCAATCAAAGTTTATGAATTGGTTCGATCATTAGGTCTATCTGCAGATTCCTTTCAATAACTCAACTAAAAGGTGAAATGCATATGCGGAAGATCAACTATGGAAAGTGGAGATATCTTGCAATTATTTGCAGTGTTATTTCTATAACCTATTATAATGTACAGTAATAATTTGATGTATCGTAATTAGTTAGGACTAGGCTACGGAGAGCGCGTCAACTATAAACCCAAACCAAGTGATTGTGGCTAAACTACCTGTGAATGTGTATCACAACAGTTGAATCATGATTTACTACGTAGTGTTTAATTTATGTTCAAACTCAAGAATTTTTAATCAGAGGTTTTAGTTTGTTGGATGGCAGTATGTGATTAAAACCGAGGGATTTATTTGACGTTTGTAATTCATTAGAGATTGTTGTACTCGTGGGTTAGAAACCACTTGTTTTATCAAATATCTTAATTAACACTACCAACATACCTTGCGATTTAAACAACGATTCAAGACTGCGTTTTAGGACCCGATTAATGTGAATTTATTTATTGATAAGAAGTAACTCATACTGTTAGTGGGAAAGAACCACCCTGATAGCGACGTCAGTCTTATACCAACTGAGTACCATGAGAAATTGCCCCCAAGTCCAAATCACGTCCATGCGCAAAAAGCGGGACAAGTTGTACTTTATGTGTACCAGGTCCTAATTTATTATCTCTGCATGGCGGCGCCTATTACTCGCGCAAGTGACACTGTTGAAGCCGTTGTCCTAATTGTGCATTGAAAGGAAACGACAGCGATCTTAAAGATAACGTCTCTACTCCAAGAGTTGTCCGGCATGACTGGAAGGGCAAATCGCAATACGCACGACACAATTGTGTGTATTGTTCTGTACTTCACTGGACCAGAATACACGACTGTGAAACATCAGGGCCACTCGAAATCAAAATAATGAAACTTGATCAAGTCCTTTTCGTTCCATGAAATATGTATATAAAGTTATCTATTAATTAAGCGAGAGAAGCAATGGGTCTCAATTCTACTTTTATGGCACTCGTTCTTTGTTTCTTAGTTTTTTTTTTCGTTTTTTCTGTCTCGCGATAACAGTCAAACGGAGAGTCCGATCAAGTTGAAATTTGGAACATCTACATGCTTATGGATTGAATGGCGTTTTTGGCAAAATTTGTCGGGAAGTTAATTATAGTTACAGCAGTTGGTTATTAGAATATTTTTCCAAGAGAAATGTCGGCCAAATCTAAGATAGACATATCTTTGTCAATTTGTGTCCAGTCCGAATATCATATTATACTATATCTTTATTGTGATCCGATAAGTATTGGAGGTAGAAATTTCTATTACTTGTGTTTTAAGTTTTTTGTCTCGTGAAGAGATATATATATAGTATAATATAGGCTAATATGAGTCGAAAGCAGAATCCGATCAAGGTGACATTTGGACTAACCACAAGATTTAATGTTGATTGTAGAGCCTATGCCGTTAATTTTGTGGAACAATCTGTGTTGAAGTTACTTAGGTTCTCGAATTATTTTGTATATAAAATGACGGACAATTTTGAGATAGCCATATCATACAGTATATTTCCTTCCCGTCACGAATATGTGAACGTAATATGATAAGTATATGAGGTAGAAACTTCATTTCTATTGCTGTCTATATAGACCTTGGGCCAGCTATAACCCCCCCTCCCCCCCCCCCCCCCGGTGCGGAAGGTCTGAAAGTGGTTTTGAGTACTTTGACATATTGACTTTCGATTTTCACTTGTTAGCCAACATGGTTTTGGTGGGTACACCCACCAGGGGTGTCCAAATGTGGTACTGTGAAAACCATAAAAATATTAATTGAGGTATGTTGCCAGTTCAAAGAATCAACTATTTTTATAAGGATGTACTCTTTTATACGTAAGCTACTAAATAATACAATTTGTTGATTTTCAGGGTTACACAAACTAGTTATCTATTCATGTTTTGTTTTTATTTCGAGCAAAACATCTATATAGTTTGGCCGCTCTGTAACGCCCCACCCCTCAAATAATGGAAGGTCTAAAAGTGGTTTCGATTACTATTATATATGTACTTTTGATTTTCACTTGTAAGCCAACATGGTTTTGGCTGGTGCATCTACCAGGGTTGTCCAAATGTGCCACCATACAAATCGATATTAATATTATATGCAATTCTTGAGAATGAATCAAAATAGTTGTAAGTATATAATCTCAAGCACCTAAAATGCTTGATAACATGATTTTTTTATTTGTCAGGGGTGAGAAAAACTTTCTGTGTACATTTTATGTGAATTTTTTAGGTTAAAATGTATCATGTTTGCCCCATCTGTAACCCCCCACCCCTCCAATATTGGAAGGTCTGAAAGTGTTTTTGTATACTTTGATACATGACCTTTTGATTTTTACTTGTTAGCCAAGATGGTTTTTTGTGAGTGCACTTACCAGGGCTATCCAAAATGTCGAAATAGTGAGCAATATTAATGATAATTGTGATTTTGACAATAAAATGAACATTTCTGGAATTAAGTAACCTTTAACACATTGAAATTGTTAATTATACATTTTCCCATTTTAATGGTCGCACAACACAATATATAATTCATATAATTTAATAATATATACATTTTATGTGTTAACTTTGAGCATAACATGTATAGGGTTTACCCCATTTGTAATCCCCCCTTCCCCATATGCCGGAAAGTTTAGAACTATTTTTAGATACTTTGGTACACTGTCTTTCGATTTTAGCTTATTAGCCAACATAGTTTTGGTGGATGCACCCACCAGGGGTATCCAAACATGGCGAAATAAGGAGCAATATTGATGTTAATTGCGATTCTGTACAGTAAATTAACAATTTTGGACGTATATATTCTATAACATTCAAAATACTTAATTAAATACATTTTCCATTTAAGGGGTGCACAAAACTTTCCATATACATTTTTTGGTTTACTTAGAGTAGATAGTATAGTTTTGCCAGTCTATGACCTCCCATATTACCCACATTGTGGAAGATGATGGAAGCGGGTTTGAGTACTTGAATAGATTGTCTTCGCATTTTTACTCAATATACAACATAGTTTTAGCGGATGCACCCACCAGGGGTGTCAAAATGTGGTATCTCAAATGTATATACATAAATATTAATTGCGTTTCTTGAGCGTTTATGTAAGTATGTTTGTTATTTTGTGACTTTTGACTGTTCCACCAACTAAGTGACATGCATTTGTATTATAAAAGCTGCACAATCCTTAAATAAACGTGTTTCTTTTTTAACGACATAAATTAAAAAAAAAAAAAAATTAAAATTAAAAATTAAAACAATAACCTAAAATGGATATTATTCTATGGAAATCAAATATTACAAACAATGTTAATACACTAACATATATTTCAAAGCTACAAAGAAAAAAATTTGAAACTTCTCACCTTTATTAGCTAATAGTGCAAAAAATAGCGATCGAAGATAGATTTTGACGTTTAAAGCGTGATTACCCCTGAAAATGTACGATTGACATGTATAATAAATTACTTATTCGTAATGAACTCATCAAGACCTTTCATTAGAGTGGTCGCAAACGACATTTGTGACTAAAGAATTTCATGATGTCCAAAAAGACACAGGGTGATATCTCCGAAGATAATGACCAATCGGGTCTGAAACAATTTTTAAAAATAAGAAAATAATATACATAGTTATAACCTTACGTAAAACTAACTACTTTCTTACTACAAGACTCACAATTAATATTTGTACTATTTAGACCAAAATCTTTGGACACCCCTGGTTGGCTGTTCCACCAAAGTTGTGTTGGCTAACAAGTGAAAATCAAAATGTAATATTAAGAGGTACACAAAACCACTTTCAAACCTTCCGCACCGGGGGGGGGGGAGGGTTTCTACTAGCTGGCCCATGGTCTAATAGGGTGTATTCACATAATGCGCATGGTGGCCATACTGAAGGACCCAGTGGCAATGCAGTGGCGTAACGCAATTCGTCTGGGCCCCCCGCAAGAATCGTTTCGGTCCCGCCAAAAGGGCTAGTGGCGTATCGAAAAATTCATAGGGGGGGGGGGGGGGGGGACTGAACATCCTAAACATGTAGGGGGTCTGGGGCGAAAGTCCCAGTAGCCGGGGATCAATTCGCCGAAGGCGAATTTTTTCTTCATATATGACGTTTTACACGCCTGTAAACACGTTTCAGAATCGTACAATGTTCCAAGATATAATATGATAGTTTTTCCCCGTCCGGGCCCGTGGTAGTATTTCGCCTAGGGAATTAATAAGGTTCAAGATATTCAAGATAAAATATATAATAAAGTTTCTTATAGGCAGTGCCGATCGTAAGACGAGAGAAAAGGGGAACCCCCTGACCCCTTCCACCCGTAAGCCTTTTTAAATATATTCCTCCAACTTGTCCCATTCCTCCAACTTCCTCCACCGTTTGGCCCCGGAAGAGAATAGGTTCAAGTTGACCAAATTTGAAATTTGATGACGAAAATACAAGATCTGTACGTCTGGCAACCCGGGCCCCCCTAGTCAGCGGGCCCCCCCGCTTCGCGGGGGCGGCGGGGGTCTCCTTTACGCCACTGGGCAATGGCAAAGGATTGGTAGTTTATTGTTATGTTACCATATTTCAGATGGCGTTTGGTGCAAACTCATCTGTTCTCTAACCTTTGTTTACTATTATTACTCGAATGGTACATAAATAAACTACTTTTTCTCTTCTTCTGTTTTAATCGTTTACAATTGCATATAATCATTTTCGTATACTTTATCGGGGGGATAGGCAATTTTACGCGCAGTTTAGTGGGCGCTGACATCTTGGCGTCCGCCATTACGACTATAACCAATGATATTCAACAGCTATAGTAGGCTAGATCACCAGTCCCCCAACCTTCCACTCAGTACCGAGCGTGGCAAATTGAAGCCATTTTGAATTGGGCAGTTTACATGCTAATTTGGACCTTTCGGTACTGTTAGCGCTGCGAGCGGCAGAAAGTCGCGTTTGATACTCTCATTCCCGCCTGTGGTAATTGCCCAATTCAAGATGGCTTCTAATTGACACGCTTGTGACTGCTAGGTTGCACATCTAGCCTACTATAGCTGTTGAACATCATTTTACTATACCTCAATGCACAGCCTTCTTGACGAGTCAATCCGCGATAGAACCTCGGATTGAACTTACGTTCAAGAAGGCTGTGCCTCAATGAACCCTGCAAAATGATTGAAATAATGAATTATTTTCGAGGATGCTGTGCATTCAAGAATGGTTGCAAAGGCGGTTCAAACTCAATATAATGCAATGCAATACAATACAATACAATTATTTAACACTAGTATACAATAGGGTTTTGTATTTTCGCCACCTTTGAACTCCGGCCGCCATTGCAACCATACTTGAATACACAGCCTTCTCGAATATAATTCGTAAATTTAATCATTTTGAAGGGTTACATTGAGGCACGGCTTTCTTGAACGTCGGTTCAATCTGAGCACGGATTTATAATATAGTTGAGAAACTGTAAGAATGACGGCCCCCTCCATATCCCCACCACTGCTACCCGAGTCCCCTCAACTCCGTGACAACCTAACAAAATGAGATGCGTAACTGAAAATCAGTTTGTTTCAGTTGTTCAGTTTGTTGGTTCATGGAGTTGAGGGGGGGGGGGGGTCGGGTAGCAGTGGTGGGGATAAGGAGGGGACCGTTATTCTTACAGTTTCTCAACTATAGTACCTACTGAGGTTCTTTAGCGGATTTACCCGTCGAGAAGGCTGTGCATTGAGGAAGTAGTATGGTCATAATGGCGGACGTCCAAGATGTCAGCGCCCAATTGCCTGTAAGGGCTGGTCCACACAGATTTGTAAGACATACGATTTAAGGTTTAACGCGACGTCGTAAAGTTGGATCATAGGAAACACGTAATGGCGTTCACACAAAGTTTTAGTTTTAAGACGTTGTTTTCATTGTTGTTTTTAAAACAACATCTTAAAACCTTATGCATTATGTCTTAAAAATCTGTGTGGACCAGCCTTAACATAGTGTTTGATTGTTAAGTATTTTGACGAATCCCCGTTTTTTTTTTTTTTTTTTTTTTTTTTTTTTTACCTCGGTTCGGTATTAGATATAACACGTCCTAAACTGCAGCCTCTTTTACAACCTTTTCTTGTCTATTGCATTTGGACCAACGAATTTTATAATTATAATTTTGTCGCTTTGCCAAAATGTATCTTTACCAATTCAGCCGTTAGTAATTTTAACACGTTTTAGGTGAATTGATTGAGTAATCACGTATGGTGCGAAGATGGAACCGACAGGGGAGATACGCGTACGCAAAAATAACATTGTAGCATTACTTGTATATTGCCAACACGTCTAGATGCATTGAACGGGTTACGCCTTGATTTTACGTGAATACAAGTGTTTGCATTGTACATTTTACTTCGAGTATCCCATTACATTTATTGTGTGAACATGAAACAATGTCTCACATACATAGTCCATACGTACTGCAACAATTGAAATTCTGTTTTGAATTCATGAATTGTGTTTCGTATTGTTATCTATACAAAGCAATAAGCATAAAATGTGAAGAACCTAATCTAATATATACACGGAGAGCAATTTGTCAAACACCGGTTGTATAACAATCGCCTCTAGCTAAAACTGCAGGATTTACATTTAGTTCAAGTAGCTGAAATGTATGTTGGAGATTCCCACAGAGCTGAAGGTGTGAAGATAGCCCCATGGTGGTCAGTGTTTTGTCATGTATCTTACTTCACGGGGTACCGGCCGAGACATGGCATCCATATTATTATCGCCAGTATCACCTTCGACTCCATGCTGGGAGCAACATCCAAGATGTTGACTCGAAGGAGCTTAGATGCACACACCCACTCCTTGGCCCCTGCACGGCACACCCCTATCATAACTCGAATATGAGGGTACAATAAAAACAACGAACATTCTCATGCTGGGTTTATTTCTTGCAATTGTGGGAATAAATCGCAAAATCGCTACCGCTTGACTTAAGCCCCCATTTTGTTTCAGTGGTATTTCTGGCAAAATGCATGCATGGGAGAGTGCATGATGAGAACCCTGGCTGGTAGATGGTTTCTCAACGCTTTCATTGCGTGCGTTTTGACATGATATCGTCCGGCGTAAATCAAGTCATAAATAATGTGTAGACTGTGCGTCAAATATGTCAAGTAGACTACCATGACAATTTGACAAATCATTATTATGACTGGTCATTATGATTTAACGAGCTGTATGTGTTTTTTTGTTTGTTTTTTACCTGAATGAATAATGAATTATGAATTGAAATTAAACTAAACACAATTTTAATGACGTACCTTAAAAGTGTCTAGTGAATCTCTTTGTATACAATACGTTTTTGCTCTAATTAATCTACAGTTTCATTTTATTTTCGGGCTATTAAACTGAATTCTCTTTCGTTTTTGTAGCCTATAAGTTGCTGTAAAGATATGGTTCATTCTTATTTGTAGCTGGTGGTTGCTGGCTGAAGTCGGTATCTTTGAAGGACCTTCCTAATTAGGGAGATTTACTTTTACAATGCTCAGAGACAAGGGTAGATAATAGGTGATATCTTAGAATATCTTAACAAATTGGAGAGAAGTGGATGATCCGTCACAGGTTTGGGGCAGGACTAAGGAGATATTTTCCCACGTGTAGTTAGTTATACAAGTGATGACAATCTTCAGGATGAGACACCAGACTTTAATAGGGCCTTTGATGATATTTAAATATTTGGAATAGCTCGTACGAGGCATTCAAACGACGAAACTTCGGTGGTTCTTTTACTGAAAATGTGTGGAATTTTTTGAGGTTATGACGTTTTTTCAGATTCTCGGACAAAACAATAAAATGTTACCCTACTCGGTAATTGAAAGGCATTTTAATCACCTATTGACCAAAAGATAATTTCGCGTCGTTATCAAAATCTTACACTGGTATTTAAGTGTGCTGGAATTGAACCGACAATCATAGCACTTCAATGGAATTTCACATTAATTAATTTAGTAATGGAAGTAGATAGGGCATAATAAATAACTAGAATTGGAATATAAACCTTAGAAATAGACCAATATCCTTGCCATTAAATACTCAAAGTTGTCTCGAATTCTCAACTGCTCTCCGCGTTGACAGATGAGCGGTCTTATAATACTACTTTCAATTTCTTTAACCTTACGTAGAAGTATATAAACGTTACGAGGATGAAGGGTTTTGGTCAAATATTCTCAGCCTGAAATATCATTTACAGATGTAATTATTTGTGAGAATTATTTTAGAACGTATTCGGAGAAATATCAAATATCCACTTCTCATGAATACGCTTCTCATCATGAATTCTAGTGTTATTATTTAATCTTAATTATTCTTTTTAATAGTAATACAAATAAACTCATTTATTCAAACACACATTTATCCAGACCGATCGGATTCTTTGGCGTTTTAATTCACTCTATTTGTTTGTATTTGATCATAAAATTCATTGTTAATAGAGTAATTTTACAAACAAATACTACTGAAAACTGAAAAAAAATTAAATTGAAGAATTTCAATTTAATAGTTATATGTCAAGAATCAAGAAGTAATGTATCATTCATGTATAATTGATTTCTTTTGTCAGATGCGAAGCTGTCGGCAATCGTTGGGGAACCTATCAGGGAAGATGATGCAGTGATGGCCGGTTTTGACTTCTGTGCCAAAGAAGCGCTCCGGTTTCTTGTAGAAGAGGAACACTTGGCACCGGAACATCCGGTCGTGCGCGAGCTGAGTGCGCACATCTCTGCGCAGAAAAGAAGCGTAGACTGCGTAAAAGTCATGTCCGAGTACCATTCTGCACCCTCGCAGCACAAGGTCTAGATCTAGTTCTGAACAAGGGAACCCTCATTAATATACTTATCAGACAATAACAGGGTTCTATTCGCTGTACAACGTTAGGCAAAGGGATAGTCACATACTAAAACTGCGCGAAATGACGCGTTTTAGTTATCTTGTGTACATCTATACTATATTTAAACCGTTGTCAATAAGCTGGATCGCGATTCGTAAGAACTGACAACTGGATTAAGAAAATAAACATTTTGTGTCGTTATGGCTATTATTTTGGTAAGGTTGCTTGTTTCCCAAACGAGCAACTCAGAGCTGAGCAACCAACACCCATTAGGTCTGTTCGTTCTGTCTACTACAATGTGCGACAGTACTACAAAAGCGCTCGTTCTACGGGAGCAGGCGCTTTGGTAGTAAGTCGGCGCTACTACACACGTGTTCGATTACGAAATGGTAGCTGCTACAACTTTACTGAAAGTGCTCCTACTCGTTGTAGTTGTAGCAGGTTGCAAAAAGGCGCGTAATTATGGATGGAGAAGTGTGCAAGATTGCTTGTGGAGAGACTGGCCGAGAAATAGTGGATGTCCATTACATATTTGATAGTGCAGGTGAAGTGTATGCTTAGTATACATTTTAAACTTATATAAATAGTGTTTTCTACACTCTAGGCTTAGTGGATTGTCCCAAACCTCTCACCAATGAGTTGGCCTAGGCCCTACTGTAAATAACAATTTCTCTCGCCTTTTGAGTTTAATAGTGTGATACTTGTCCTGCAGGGACTTTTTAATGCTATTATTCTCTGAAAAATTCTATTCAGTAGCTCGAGGTTGATGCTGGTATCTCAAGGTAATTGAGAATTAATTTGCCGCGCAACAAAATCTGCTACAATACCGTTCGTTTTTATAAACTACTCCAATGTGCTACCAACTCCTATGACGTCATATGCCTTTGCTCCAACTCGCCTCCTACAGTGCGACTGCTACTACAGAACGAACAGACCTTATGACGTCATATGCCTTTGCTCCAACTCGCCTCCTGCAGTGCGACTGCTTCTACAGAACGAACAGACCTATAGACTATAGCAACCAGAGCCAAATGTGTCATTTGCAAAGCATTCGTACTACTCATCTCATACATACATTATTCCTTTGATCACGATCATATATTGTTTCCACTATAAAAATTATACTGTGATTATAGTACAAAGAGTGCTTTTGTTTAAATTCGATCTAGTTCGAACACAATTTTAAACAGGGACTAAAAATAACTAAAAATAAAAAAGATAGTTAAGTTTATGTACAAAAAAAAAAGTGTACTAGTCTTAAAACCTCTATGTACTTAAACAACAGTTTAGCTTCATGTATTTTGGTACAAAAGAACCGAAATGTGTGTATTTTTGTGCATGTAGTTTGAGTACCGGTAGTCGAAAGTACTGCACGCGCCGGACGCTCTAACTGGTTTTCTGTCCGCACCCAATCCTCTAAATTAATTCCGAAAATATTTACCGTAAAGATTATAGTACTTTACCTATTATAATTCAATTATTAGTTCATACGAAACCACGCGACTTTTTAATTCCATTTTCAATGTTACGTAGTGTTCTCAAGATATTTACATGCATAGTATAGTGTAACGTGTGAGTGTAGGCCAATAAGAAAACGCTTTTTGTCGAGCTTTACACTGACCTACTTACGTTTTGAGGTTATGGTGTGCATGCTTACATTATTTCCGTATATAGTCCAAAAGAACCCTATATAAGTTTACTTTCAATTGTAGATGCAGTAATTTATCATGAAAATGCTACGGTTTTACAATCGGTGGAAATGGAATACGTTTTTCATGGTAAGTGATCTCCTTATTTTGAACTGACACAATTGTTTGGCGCCATTTAATTACACGACACTAGCTGCATGAGCCGAAAAGCAGTTGTAGAAAGTGCTACACAAAGAGTAGCACTGTTGTGTAGCACTGAGGTAAAACAAACGCCCTGCACTTAGCTACACTTAATACCCAAACGCCTTATACAGCGAATGAGCCTACACTAGTGTAAAGTGTAAGTCAGTGTAGGTAAAACAAACGACCCTAATGGTTTTAACATTGGGACGATCGAATTAGTTTCATACATCGGCCAATATAAATACTCTACAAATTCAGTAAAGAGTTTGAGAATCTAGTGAAAACACATTAAAAATATAGGGAGGTGGGGGAACTTACGTTATACGTGTTAACTTGCCATTAATTTCTAGTCTGGGTGGAGTTTTGGGAAACATTTTCCATTCGCATGAACTGAATACCTGTTTTAAATTAGTTTCGTGCAATTTAAATCTTTTGGTTGGCCATGTTATGAACATCTGGAAATAGTGAAATACCCATTGCATGTTACTTGCCTCCAGTGACCGTAATTACTCGCCATACTGCGATGATGCTGATGATTTGCTTTGCACTCTTCATTATTAAGACAATGGGAAACGAGGAGGTGGCTTCATAATAACTGATAGTTAACTAAATAAAGACTAGATTACATATTTACAAAGACGTCCGGTAAGGTCTATGGTCTTCTGTTATAATGCCGAGTAATGTACACGTGTATAGGTACATGTGTATGAATTGCGTGCCCATGTCATGATCTCAGTTTGTGTCGTTTACAAAACAAAATATACATCAACATATAATATGATTCTAGGTAGAAGGATTTCCATCACAGTGTTTTTGAAAAACTATGTAGCTTGTTGTTTCAACTCAATGTTTAAAATGATGATTACGATGTATGGTGAGTATATACAGTGTGATATATATGTACGTGGCGCCTTAGACCAGTAATATAGGTAGACGGAGTATGACGTCATCGCGAGTGAGACCATCATTGAAACCACGTGATGTGGGGACAAAGCCTTCTCGACCAATCTGCGATAGACTGCATTCTTAGCGAGAAGTTCGCAGGTTTGCCGCTAGATGGTGTTAAGTGCGCGGCAAATACGTTTGACATTTGACAAAGGATGTATTATTATTTGTATTTCCTCAGAAATGATTAGTGAAGGTACTGTTAATATTAGTTAACATATTTTTAATATGCACTTATTGAAAATGATAATTTTTCTTTACACAACGATGTACTGTTTGTACTGTTCATATGCAAACGCTTTAAATTGCCGCGCATCCTGTCCCCACATCACGTGGTCTCAATGTTGGTCTCACTCGCGGCCGGTCGCTAGCATCTGCTTGCTCCGTCTACCTATATTACTGGTCTAAGCGTGGCGCAAGGTTTGAGGTAATGCTGTGTAGTCTATATATCAACATTATAAAAGTAGAACTGAACTAACCAAGTGATGGATGTAAACTATAAAAATAAGATAGATGCCCACGGTAGTTGGCATCACAAGTCATATCAATCTAGTCAGAGGGTGTTGAGGAGAGTCCTGAGTCACTAAAGAGTAGCTTAGATTATCCATAAAAGAGATTTATTTTCTACATAGTGGTATTTTTGGTGTATAAAGTGAATATCAGTACAACACAATAATACAACTTACAACATAATACATATAACTTATAGAGTATTATATTTCCACTGTGATCATAATTTATAAATATTTTTATGAATTGTAAGCCTACACCAATGTCATTATGTAAACCCTAGACTAGAGTATTTTATATCTTTGCACTTCAGTATGCTATTCTGATAATTAAAATAAAAACATTCTACAGTACACTATTGCAATATTTCCTATGTAACCTAAAATTCCACCTTCCCATGACTAGTAAAACACTTTGGCAAACAATCCTTCAATAAATTACTAAGAATTCAAGTGTTAAAACATAATAGTGAGATCTGCTTCAGCTGTAATAGAATCCACATCCCTTGAAAGCTGCTGTCATTAACCGCTGTCGTTCGCTGTCGTCATTTGGTTGGGCACTTTGTAGCAGCTTCTGGTACTCAACATGGGCTTGTCGCTTAGTCAGGTGCAGCGCCATGGTCGTGACCGTATCAATGTTTTCAGCGGGCTGTGTCTTGTCCCTCAGCAGGTGGAGGACAGCTCTCCTTGCGCAGGCGCGGTAACCAGACAGCGCCACGTCATCGTGTCGTCGCATCATGTCACTGTCCTCCGACTCTGGGATCATTGGGGATACCTGGAACACAGGAGGCCGTGGTTTCACTGTATTGTAGTGTAGGGCGCTGTAAATGACTACACATTATTATTATTATCATTATTATTGTTATTGTGCTGTTAATTGTGTTGTTATTTATTAATTTTTGACATCATAAAAATAAATTACTTAGAACGATGGGTTCGTTTACGTCAAAAACCGCAGCAAAGTGAAACTGCATGTATTTTACACTACGAGGTTTTCCGCATATAACCTCGTTTGTGTGGTTGACTCAGAACAGCTGCTGCTAAGACTGTGGATTTCAAATCAAATATACATTTGATAATCACGTTTTTACTTTCTTATCGTTATTTCATTGGTTCTGATTGTAGAGATCAACTTTAATGGCATGGGCGTATTAATCTGAAGAAGTTGGGGATATTAATATATTCAATTATTTATTACTTATACGATTCGCGGATATAACTTATGGAATCTTCTTAGTAGACAAAAATTAATTTTCATAACCGATTAACCCACAAGTGTTGAAACTATTCATTCGGCTCTAGATTGTATATTATGGTCATGTATTTCAAACACCCAACCTCAGTTAGTAGTTATTAGTTATTATTTATTAGTTATTAGTTATTAGTTATTTGTTTATAATTATTACGACCCTCCTTCCAAGCGTTTCAAGGGGTTGAATGCTTGATGAACATTTCAGACCAACCTACATCGTTTTCGCATTGGAAGATTTATTAACACGAGTGGACAGAAACGATTGACTCCCCTGAGAGGGAAAAACAATTTTCACCTCCATCCCATCGTCGATAAGACCAACCCTTTTCAAATGGAATCCCATGTGCACTCTTCGCCGGAGAATAATTCATATTCAACTGTTTTTGAATATTTTAAATAATGATCGTTTTATAAAAAGAGAACACGGGCGCGAGAAACATAATGATCCAAATTTGTGATTCACATTTACATGTTGGTTGTATAACACGTTATGAATTATGTCTCATTTTCGTGTGGTTGAATTACAGTCTTGCATAAATGATTTACCTTATCGCAGCGGTATAATCCTGGTGGTTGTGTTGCATGTAGCCTAGGTAGCCGACTAATTGAGTTGTTAGCTGTAAACTCCCGAGTCTCAAAATGCTGATTAATTTATAAGAAATCCAAACGAACGGTGACAAAACGCTACTCGACATCAAGAAGAGGCCCGGTAAGTTACGGCGCGTCTATGCTAATGCAGGTGGCAGTAAGTTTTTTCAAAATGTCTTGTGACAATATCAAAATTCATGAACCCGAAATAAATTACAGCGCACGAAAGCTCTCTTTTGATTTCGGATTATACTGAAAGTTACTTTCAAAAGAATTTTACAATAATGGCGATTTTGATGTATTTATTTGGTAAAACATCTTTCTTAGAAACTTGCAAGCGGCTTGAAATTAAGTTATACAAAAAGATGAAATACCCTCCGTCATTTCTTTTTTTACATAGTTTTCTTTTAGCAGGGGAAGGAAACATGTTTTACAAGGTTCATCCCACACTTGACGAAATAGTGTGGCACGTCTTCAAGAATGTTCGGCGTTTTCATTAAAACCGTTGTGATGCAATTTGATCGTTCTCAAATACTTAAAAGAATGTCATCCCACTTCTGGAAGCCAAAATATATTGTTGTTCGTTAATCTAAATCCACTGTTATTCCGTGAATTATTATTTGACTCTTGACACTTTGTCCACAAATTGTTGTACCAGAACCTTTGTTAAAAATGTACTATAAAAAAGTTTTCAATATCAAATACACTTCCTACAAGTAACATGCTGTAAAATACATAATATCTTATTACCAGCCACCGTTGAAATTATTATTATGGCGTTGGTTGTTAGTAAAACTTAATAAAGCGGAAGAACGTTCAACTATAACAGGAACGTTTATCTATAACATGAAGTATTTTTGGGTTGACGAATAAGCCTTATAGACGTGTTCAAGAAGTATAATAAAAAGTTGAACCTGGTTGAACCAAATATTGAATATAACCACTGTCTATTTGATCCCCACCTATAGCGGAGGGTCGTTGACTACAACCTACGACTATTTCTGACAAATACATTAGAATACTAGTTTATGATTTCTAATGGGCAGCCAAATAGAAACAAAAGATTCTCAAATCAATGATAGGGAAGGCAACAGTTACAAGAAAAATCAGTTGATAGAACACTACACTGCGAGGGCAGATGTACTTATTTTACGGATTATGGTAACGATTAGTAATTCAACAAAATAAGCTGGCACTGCCCACCGCCATCATTCCTGTTTCCTTCAACTTCAACTTGAAACCAAACTAGAGCACTAGAGAACTAACCACTAGGATCGAAAGCTGAATTCGATAAATTTTATCCACCTTTGTCATCATTTATTCCCGTTTAGTCGTTCAGCTTATTGGATTCAACTAGTTTAACGGAACTTTAGACGGTGTGAAAATAACAATATGATGTTTTGGTTCAATGAGACACTTCTCATTTGGGTAAATATACTAACCGCGACGATGAATGGGTGATATATCGTTATGAAAAACGACACGTATACGTGCCTTAAGCCAGCATTTTAACTTGGGATGTAGGAACCTTGTTTTACCAGACCAACACCTCATCGACCACGCCCACTTCACAATGCACTACGCCCTTCGCACCATGCACCACGCACCACGCACCACGCACCATGCACCATGCACCACGCCCCACGCACCATGCACCACGCACCACGCACCATGCACCACGCACCATGCACCACGCACCACGCACCACGCACCATGCACCATGCACCACGCACCACGCACCACGCACCATGCACCATGCACCATGCACCATGCACCATGCACCATGCACCACGCACCATGCACCACGCACCACGCACCATGCACCATGCACCATGCACCACGCACCATGCACCATGCACCACGCACCACGCACCATGCACCACGCACCACGCACCATGCACCATGCACCATGCACCACGCACCATGCACCATGCACCACGCACCACGCACCACGCACCACGCACCATGCACCACGCACCATGCACCACGCACCACGCACCACGCACCATGCACCATGCACCACGCACCACGCACCACGCACCATGCACCATGCACCATGCACCACGCACCACGCACCATGCACCACGCACCATGCACCACGCACCACGCACCATGCACCATGCACCATGCACCACGCACCATGCACCACGCACCACGCACCACGCACCATGCACCATGCACCACGCACCACGCACCATGCACCACGCACCACGCACCATGCACCATGCACCACGCACCATGCACCACGCATCACGCACCATGCACCACGCACCACGCACCACGCACCATGCACCACGCACCACGCACCACGCACCACGCACCATGCACCATGCACCATGCACCACGCACCACGCACCACGCACCACGCACCACGCACCACGCACCATGCACCACGCACCACGCACCATGCACCATGCACCACGCACCACGCACCATGCACCATGCACCATGCACCATGCACCATGCACCACGCACCACGCACCATGCACCACGCACCATGCACCACGCACCACGCACCATGCACCATGCACCATGCACCATGCACCATGCACCATGCACCATGCACCATGCACGACGCACCATGCACCACTCACCATGCACCATGCACCATGCACCACGCACCATGCACCACGCACCATGCACCACGCACCATGCACTACGCCCTTCGCACCATGCACCATGCACCACGCATCACGCACCATGCACCACGCACCATGCACCACGCACCACGCACCACGCACCATGCACCACGCACCACGCACCACGCACCATGCACCATGCACCATGCACCATGCACCACGCACCATGCACCATGCACCACGCACCACGCATCACGCACCATGCACCACGCACCACGCACCACGCACCATGCACCACGCACCACGCACCACGCACCACGCACCATGCACCATGCACCATGCACCATGCACCACGCACCACGCACCACGCACCATGCACCATGCACCATGCACCACGCACCACGCACCACGCACCACGCACCATGCACCACGCACCACGCACCACGCACCACGCACCATGCACCATGCACCATGCACCATGCACCATGCACCATGCACCATGCACGACGCACCATGCACCACTCACCATGCACCATGCACCATGCACCCGGCACCATGCACCACGCACCATGCACCATGCACCATGCACCACGCACCATGCACCACGCACCATGCACCATGCACCATGCACCATGCACCACGCACCATGCACCATGCACCATGCACCATGCACCACGCACCATGCACCATGCACCATGCACCATGCACCACGCACCATGCACCATGCACCATGCACCATGCACCATGCACCATGCACCATGCACCATGCACCATGCACGACGCACCATGCACCACTCACCATGCACCATGCACCATGCACCACGCACCATGCACCACGCACCATGCACCACGCACCATGCACTACGCCCTTCGCACCATGCACCATGCACCACGCATCACGCACCATGCACCACGCACCATGCACCACGCACCACGCACCACGCACCATGCACCACGCACCACGCACCACGCACCATGCAGCATGCACCATGCACCACGCACCACGAACCACGCACCACGCACCATGCACCACGCACCACGCACCACGCACCACGCACCATGCACCATGCACCATGCACCATGCACCATGTACCATGCACCATGCACGACGCACCATGCACCACTCACCATGCACCATGCACCATGCACCCGGCACCATGCACCACGCACCATGCACCATGCACCATGCACCACGCACCATGCACCACGCACCATGCACCATGCACCATGCACCATGCACCACGCACCATGCACCATGCACCATGCACCATGCACCACGCACCATGCACCATGCACCATGCACCATGCACCACGCACCATGCACCATGCACCATGCACCATGCACCATGCACCATGCACCATGCACCATGCACCATGCACCATGCACCATGCACCATGCACCATGCACCACGCACCATGCACCATGCACCATGCACCATGCACCATGCACCATGCACCATGCACGACGCACCATGCACCACTCACCATGCACCATGCACCATGCACCCGGCACCATGCACCACGCACCATGCACCATGCACCATGCACCACGCACCATGCACCACGCACCATGCACCATGCACCATGCACCATGCACCACGCACCATGCACCATGCACCATGCACCATGCACCATGCACCATGCACCACGCACCACGCACCATGCACCATGCACCATGCACCATGCACCATGCACCACGCACCATGCACCATGCACCATGCACCATGCACCATGCACCATGCACCATGCACCATGCACCATGCACCATGCACCATGCACCATGCACCATGCACCACGCACCATGCACCATGCACCATGCACCATGCACCATGCACCATGCACCATGCACCATGCACCATGCACCATGCACCATGCACCATGCACCATGCACCATGCACCACGCACCATGCACCATGCACCATGCACCACGCACCATGCACCATGCACCATGCACCATGCACCATGCCCCATGCACCATGCACCACGCACCATGCACCATGCACCATGCACCATGCACCACGCACCACGCACCATGCACCATGCACCATGCACCACGCACCATGCACCATGCACCATGCACCATGCACCATGCACCATGCACCATGGCACAAACTGGCTAGTGGATGCTAGGGGACAAGACTAGCTAGGGTGGACGCCCAGCCCACAGCTGCCAAAGCGGTCGCTTGTATGGTGCGGTCATGCAACGCATCATCAGCAACAAGAACTGTGCCAACTCCGACCATCAGTGAACAATGGCGTAACAATTAACACTTATCACGTTCCACCATTGTCCCTTTGTTAAAAGTGTTCCTCCATTCTCCCCTGTCATCAGCTAGTGTTTACACAACTAAATGATCAAAATTGAATTTTTTTCAATACCATCTTTTTATAATATCTCATTTGCAGCCGTAGTCAGCAACATTCGATAGTTCTAAATTTGAAACCCCTTTTTGTAGTGGCCCTGATTTTAAGATTAGTGGCATATTCTTTGTCCCACTATTTCCGTGGGCCTGTCTGCTTTGTTCTCTATGCTATGGGCTATTATCGACACAATGGGTGGCGCATTAAGGGCGTGAAATGTCGACCGGACTGGGGCACTAAAGAGTGGATTGAGAGTTGCTAAATGACTTGCGCTATGCGTTACCTAACTATACCTTACAGTTTATGATGGGGTTTTAGAAGATAAAAGTTAGAATCGGTGATTTTCTATAAGAAACCAGTCGACATGAAACTGATGAGTTTTTGTCGGAGAAATGTTATATGTTTTTTTTATGAGAAGTGCTTTTTCCTTTATAAATTGTTGAACGAAATTCCTTTTGAAACCCTCTCACAGTTAATGCATTACGTTTATGGGATTTACGAATGAGGACAATAAATATAACTATGCATAGGCCCTACATGTGATAATGAAAAATATTATAAATTAGCAGGAATAACAAAACAAGAAAACAAAAAAAAACAAGAACAATAAAATTAATCGAAAGAAAAGTTGCTTTCTAAGTAGGAAAACGCTCCACATTGACAGATACGCTATTATTTTAGAAAGTATCAAATTATCATTTGACTTTTTGTTTGTTATTATAACGATAGCCCATTTCGTATGGTTCCATCACACTTACACGATGTGACGATATTACTCTTTCTTAAATAAAAATAATAACCATGCGTTTATCGTTATACAGCTTTCTAACTATTGACCAACAAAACAACCTTAGACTCTTCCGCAAGGCGAAAATTAAATAAATTACAACAAAAAAACTTCGGAGTGATTTTTAATTGAATTTCTAAAAGTTAAAATTTCGACTCACTTGGTGACTGTTGATGTCAACTGACAGTTGTAATACAACCGGAAAAGGTTTAAATGTTACATAATACGAACCATATTACTAGCTAGCACGTTAAAACAAGAAATAAAACAAAAAATATCGTGAAAAACATATAATTTTTTTACAAAATGGTGGCATTCGTTACAATCTAAAAACTTGGGTAATTTATTTCTCAATATGTTTTAAATAGTGTCGCGAAATATTATTTAAATTCGTTAAAAGTTATAATTAAATAAACCAAACCCTAATTCCTAATTTCCCAATGGATTTCCGCATAATTTCATGAAACTCTACTCTACTGAAAAAGGTGGTCATTCATAAACAAATTAACTTATCTGTGAAGTGAATACAATGTTGCATAATGTAGAAGGAGATTTGCTTAATGTAGAAGGACATTTGTTTCAGTAATTTTCATTTTGTACGTTGGCATCTTTACGGATTTGCATCTAGTCAGTGGTTACCAGTGTCAGAATTTCAGCCGAATACATCAAGCTGTTTGACCTGTGCGCGACGAACAAAATTTGCATAGAGACATAGAGACACAGACATAGAACCCTTCAAGCTGAATTGATAGATTCGCTACGCTACATATGAATATTGTCAGATATTCCATAATAAAAGAAAAGCATTGTAAATTGTCGACAAAATACGTAGTTTCGTTTCAGAAGATTTGCCGTAAAAATTATCAAAGATAAGACACCAATGTTGTCATACTATAACAGCTATCGATATTTCAAATGCACCATTAGAAAGGTCGTTTTGCGTACGCCATCTAACTTGTTCTATGTACATCGAACTTGAATGGTATTCAAATACGAATTTTATTAGTGGAGGACTCTAAAACAAATACAATATCAATAGGCAACACGCGTACGATTTTTTTCTAAAACCAAGCACTTAGTTTCATAGCATGAGATACAAAAAGTATATTAATGCAAGTGTAAAAAAGAAATTTTTAGATAGGTTTAATGTGGTCGCATTTATTGAAGTTTCAACTCGGGGATCTGAAACGCGTACAGGTGGCTGTGACGTCATGATTCAGTAGACGTGGCGTAACAGACCAATCGCTGAGGCAGTGAGCGTACACAGACACAAACCATGACGTCAAATCCCATCATCATGGTGGCGGCTTGTTTTTCGCGCCCTTTTATCTATCGTTACTAAACCAATTATTTAGAGGCGATCCGTTTCTCAAAATTCAAAGACACAAGATTATTAAATGAGGGACAAGGTATTTAAAAATCGATTACAATTTTCATACGCGTGTTCCCTATTGCCGTAAACAGAAAATAAATATTTTACAAAATGGCGGTTTAAGCTACAACTTGAAAATGTTGGTGAAGTATTGATTCCGTTGGTGTGGACATGAATGTTCAAAAATATATATATCCGTATGTAAAAAAAATAAAAACATTAAAAATAAAAATAAATTTGTTTCAGTAATTTGTATCTTGTACGTTGGCATCTTTACGGATTTTGTTATCAATGTTAACAGCATCTAGTTTAGTGGTTACTAGTGTCAGAATTTCAGCCGAATACATCAAGCTGTTTGACCTGTGCTCGACGAACAAAATTTGCATAGAGACATAGAGACACAGACATAGAACCATTCAAGTTGAATTGAAAGATTCGCTACGATCATCTAAAAATGTAATTATGAGAACAAAAAACTATAACATACATGTCAGAAATAAACAGAAGACCGAGAAAGAAAGAGATTAAGAAGAGAAAGTAAGATGACTACACCCAATAAACGAAAAAGGAACAGAAAGGATGAGAGAAACAGAAATAAAATTGTTAAAGAAACAATATATTGAAGACACAAACATTCACTCGTAATCATCATCACAGATGCTTTCGTCATAAAAACGAGGGACTTATGGCCAATCAGCAATCGGTATTTGAAAACTGGGTCACGCTGGTTCGCCACGTCCAGTCTGTGACGAAAGTACCTGAAAGGTTGTCTCGGATACATATCCACCCACAGTATACACTCATCACCACCGTCGGTCGATAGTTATGTAAGATGGCTGTATATGCCTGGAAGAAATCTCAAACCAACCTTACATTAAATTAGATTTGATCTAAAATTATTCTTAGTTCATTATACGTTGTTGTGTTTCTTCTTACAATCTCTTTTTAAATCTTGATCTTAAAAATGTTTGCTTATTACTAAATAAATCAATAAATCAATAAATAAATAAATTCACATTTAGAGTCTACTGACTCAGTAACAAAACCGATTCTGTTAAATATTTTCGATTTTCTCCAGCGTATTTAGTAAGGTCCGATTTTAAATAAACAATGCCTCAATTTTTTTTATTTTTGTATCAAAATAATGTTTTATAATTGAGATAGAGACGTACCCAGGCACACAATGTGAGCTATACATTGTTGGATTTGTTGCAAGCAATTTTTTTGTGCGACTTTAGCAGTGCAGCTTCTTTGGGGGTAATAAGGGGATTTCAAATTATAGAAACAAAAGACTACATTACAGGTATAATTAAAACTGGATCGCAGTCTATACTTTTTAAATTGAGAGAACTGTGAACGTAAAATGACTACCGTTTTTATTTATTAGTAAGTTTAAGTTTAAGGTAACCAAGCTTAAGGTGACTTAGACAAACAAATTCGACAATTTCATTACATTGTAAATCGGCTGCGGCAAACCATCTGCATTAGCCAAGTGATGTGTTCTGATAACACGTTAGCAGCCTTCACGTGTGTACTTTTATATTCAAATCAATCCTTTCGAATATAGAACAATATTTGTGCGTTTTGCGGATATGCATGTATAAATAAACCACACTCTCTGCTCATCCTAAACGTCAACACATAATGACCAGTGGTTTCTTCCGACTTCTTTCCCCAACCCATCATACAAGTTTTTTTTTACAACCTGTATGTTCTGAAAGTTGTTATAAAAGTTGTTATACTCAAGAACTTCTGACTTCATGTAAGTATTGTAACAATATGGTTTATCTTTATTCAATAAAGTATTATTATTACCATCTGCCACATTATGAACTAGCTGTAGAGAATGTATGTGTTGTGGAAGACACTAAATTACAAAGGAAGACGTAACAAGTGATTGAGAAACGGTCACCTTCAACCCGGAATGTTGGTGATTATCCAGCAACGTACAATGTTACGGAAACTTGAAAAGAGCATCTGATGTTTTGCTCGCGTATGTAAGAACGTAATCCTATTGGTACGTCAGTTCCCATCACACACGCCTACGGTCGCCGACGTAAGAGAGTCAGTCACCCAATTTAGGTAACGAGACAAGACGCAAACAATATCAGGCGGAGATCCTTTATGAGAGCGCTGCGAAAGAGCAACCATCTTTTATCCACTGGCCGAAGAATATTGCGCTAATGTAGCGGACGAAATTCGGTGTGCGCGGGGTAGCAGGGACCTTAGATCACGTCCCCTTTACGCCGGAGTTTTGGGCGTTTTTGTGTTTGTTCGGCATTTCATATGATTTTGTGGTTACTCCCAAAGATCGGCACATTTTTTTATGTTTCTTGTCATTTTTCGTGTTCACATGTTCGAAGGCGTAAAGGTAGACACAAAATCTTGAAACATAGATTTTTTGTGTCGAGGTCAGGTTCATACTTTGGAAGAAAGGGAAACCCCCTAAAAAACCGTTTCGCTGTTTGGTGATTCTTTATAAAGAGGATGTGTGCGGGGATCCAAGAGGGGGGGGGGGAGGCACTCACGCCCCCCTCAAGGTCGCTGCCGGAGGACTCACGTATTAGTTCACAGTTGACGGTTTCCATGATGAAGACAACATTGTGTTCGTTTCAGGGGAAATACGGAGGACAAACTCCAGTTTTGCAAACAGTTGTTGAAATTCGGTCGAGTGATGATAATGATCGGTTGGTTACCGTCAAACGACCTCTTGGCTACGTTGCGACCTAGACAGTAGAATCAAATAAGTTTATTTGTAAGACTGAAATTGAAACATCTGTTTTCACGTAATTTGTTTTACTTGCAGTTTTGTGTCACTTAAATGGAGTGGAAACGGAATAAGCGACGACAAAGAATATAAACTCTTCACAGCGATCGCGGATATTTACCTAAACTTCAACAAAATCTTCAGTTACAGTTCCGCCCCGGGTTAGGTTTGTCAACGACAAAAATCTCTGAGAACTTCATTTCACGCTAGGCCTACACATGACAAAGCCTGAGCTGCCTTCCTCGTTCAAAAACAGACAATTCTTGACACTAAGATGTTACGTTTGCTTTGAAGAAAATGTTCAAATGTTTTGTCTGAAAGACCAAACTCAACCAAAACATTTTGAATAAAGACACTGGGACTAGACGTTTGCTTAGGCTATAGTTAAAAAAAGAAAACAAACATTAATTTTGATAATCTAACATGAGTACAGAGCAGTGTCTCTAATACATGTAGCGCAATATACAAGCCAGTTGGATTCGAGTAGACATGAGCAATGAGATGAGCAGAGCAGTGTGTCTAATACGTGTAGCGCAATATACAAGACAGTTGGATTCGAGTAGACATGAGCAATGAGATGAGTAGAGCAGTGTGTCTATAACACGTGTAGCGCAATATACAAGCCAGTTGGATTCGAGTAGACATGAGCAATGAGATGAGCAGAGCAGTGTGTCTATAATACGTGTAGCGCAATATACAAGATAATTGGATTTGAGTAGACATATAACGGATCCTACTCCGATGTTTAGTTGTAGAATTATTTTTCTAAAACGGCTCATTAAAAAGAACAGTAAAGTCACAATACAGTGAATATTATTTATCATATATTATAATGTGAACTCAATTTTGAAGACACTACGGAATGGGATGTAGGGCTCTCGGATCCACAACTCTATGAATAAGTTGGTCTTGAAATTTGTTATTTAAACTGAAATTATATACTCACATTACACGGTTCAATACGTTTGTCAACTTATGGGGAGGCGTAACAAGTGCACAGAGAGCGTTGCGAGCGATCCGGCCAACAGTCACTGAATATTGGATACACAATCCAATCAATAAGAATTTACTTGACTTCTTTGGAATCGATTGGGAGTCTTTCAGTCGAAATTTCTCACCAGAGTGCAGCATAGAACAACCTGGTTTTAAAATAGTAAACAAACGCGGATTGCAACGGGAACAAGCGTGATGACAGGTAGTTAAAATTTACAACATATATTTGGTAAGGGCTGGTCCACACAGATTTTTAAGACATAATGCATAAGGTTTCAACAATGAAAACAACGTCTTAAAACTAAAAACAACGTCTTAAAACTAAAACTTGTGTGAACGCCAGTACGTGTTTCCTATGATCCAACTTTACGACTACGCGTTAAACCTTAAATCTTATGCTTAAAAAATCTGTGTGGACCATCCTTAACAAGCATAATGTCCTAAAATATAATAAACAGTAATACGTAATTAATAAGTAATAACGCATAGTATTGCCCCTAATCCGTATAGGGCTACATTATTCAAGTTTATCACAGCCTTTAATTTTCGACGTTTCAACCAATGGTGTAGTGGTGCGTATACGGGCGTATAATCCGTATGCACACTGCTCCGGCTAAAAAACTTTCGTATACACACTGATTTTGGTTATGATACCTTTTAACATGGCTCAAATGACTGACACATTATTCGCAGTTGTCAGCTTTTCTCCGTTGGTAAAATTGTGCTCTCTCGGTACTGGCATTTAAATGGCACAAGGTTTCAAATCCTCTAAGACCAGCCCTGGGTATGAAATAGGGTTGCCATATGTCTCGCTTTCGGCGTGACAGTCCCGATATTCAATTTTAAGTCCCGCGTCCCGCCAATACACCTAGCGGGAACAATTGTCGCAAAAAAATATTGTGATGTCTAATTTACAATATCATAATTATATCTGCAGTTCAGAACATGCGTGTGTGTCGCCAAACCACTTCCCAAGCTCCAAAACTTATTCCTGAACAATTCTCGTCAGTGCTCCAATTATTTTTAGTGGTTTTCTGGTTTTGAATTTTGCACTACAAAAACTGCAGTATTTTAGGATTGCATTCAGTCCGGTGTTGGTTTCTAAAACGCTAAAAACTCACTCTACAAGCCTGATTTTTTTTAATCGTCTGCGGCGCCATTGTTGAGGGCCCTACCCCCCCAAACCCCCCCATGTTTTTTTTGTCTGGAAAGGTGTGTTCCGCCAGCACTGAAGCGTATACGTACTAGTAAATTTAGAACTACTCCTCTGGTTTCAACCACTAACCAGCTGACAGATGACATTGCCTGTGTGTTGCAAGAAGCACCTAATTTAGTTTTTTTATTTTAACTTTAATTTAAATGCACTGTTTGCTGAGGCTCCGATTTTATACACTCATATTTATACAACAATATTATTTTAAGACAAATTCATCAATAAAAACAAAGGCTGACAGACCGTAACTAACAGCTATACGGACGACCTACCCTTGTCTCTCTGTATTTGTCGTATCCTAAAGGCACAGGGAACACATATTACTACTCTGAAAGATCTCTTTGTAATGTTTTCAGTGTCAATGTTTCTTGACATCGGTAATAAGGTTTCATGAATAATATTACAAACTAAATCAGTCGAACACGGGCGTCACATATTATAGAAAAGATACCGCCATATTTCCCCCACGTGAAATTAGCATCTGTCAAACACGATCATGGCAATAATAATAAAGACATCTGACCATCAACTGACGAAGAAACACGTCAAGTATCCTAGCAACAGACAGAAGTCACCGCATTATTGATGTTAGTATTTCCAAATCACAGCCTATCAAAGCCAGTATTTTCTAACAACGCCTTGCCGATCAGTGTATTTTCATTTTGACAGGTAGACCGCATTTTTCGGTGCTGCGCTCTGGTAGTTGAGCTTTCAAAGATCTCCAGAGGTTTTCGGTGATTTCTAGCAGGCAGTGCTCAGTGGCCGGAACCAATGATATTCAACAGCTATAGGCTATAGTAAGCTAGATCACCGGTCCCCCAACCTTTCACTCAGTAGCGAGCGTGGCAAATTAAAGCCATTTTGAATTGGTCAGTTTACAGGCTATTTTGAACCTTTCAGTACTGCTAGCGCTGCGAGCGGCAGAAAGTCGCGTTTGAGACTCCCATTCCCGCCTGTAGTAATTGCCCAATTCAAGATGGCTTCTAATTGCCGCCTGTGGCTGCTAGGTTGCGCATATAGCCTACTATAGCTGTTGAATATCATTGGTCGGAACGCTCGCAGCGCTGCAGTGTAGTCGTTTATTGTACGCCTCCCCATTGAATTCAAGAACAAAAAAGCATCAATTAATATAAGATTATTGTTGCAGTTTTTCACGAAACTGTTTCTGATTCTCTTTTGTTCTTGAATTCAATAAGTTCGTCCATCAATACTTGAAAGAAATCTGTAGAACAGCCAGTTTTCGTCACCTGGTGTCCTCCAGTGTTCCCTTCAGTGGTCTCATGTACGTAGACAGTAGTGACGTTGGAACACTTGTAGAACATCCACATACAACTGAATAATGATTACAAGCCGCTTTCGCAATTTCAGTAGAACTTTGTTTGATACACATATATTTGATCTTCATTTTGACGAATACCACAACGGCAACTAAAAAGACGATCACGACACTGGCAACGACAACGATAACACTATTTATGCAGTGTGTTGTTACAACACAACTTTCACAATACCTAAATAAATCATAATGTTACATCATAATGTTAATAATGTTAAACAGATACAGCATAGCATTCTAAGGGTCTAGGCGATGATATATTTATATTTTGGATTACATTTTTGACAATTAAAATCAGTTTTAAACAATTTTACTCGAGATTAATCGGGAGTTGTGCAGGGTCGGTCGACATACAGCCAAAGCAGGCATCCAAAGTAGGCCTATATGTCCGCTCGCACAACTATAGCTAGCTAGCCCCGCCCCCTATGCACGACCCAGCAACACTACAGTGCTTGGCTACTCAGCCAAAGCAGCATCCGATATGTAACCAAAGTAGGCCCAGCTTAGATATCGGCTATGTCCGCTCGCACAGCTATATTGCTAGCCCCGCCCCCTATGCACGACCCAGCAACACTACAGTGCTTGGCTACTCAGCCAAAGCAGCATCCGATATGTAACCAAAGTAGGCCTATCTTATGTCCGCTCGCACAACTATATTGCTAGCCCCGCCCCCTATGCACGACCCAGCAACACTACAGTGCTTGCCCACTCAGCCAAAGCAGCATCCGATATGAAACCAAAGTAGGCCCAGCTTAGATATCGGCTATGTCCGCTCGCACAGCTATATTGCTAGCCCCGCCCCCTATGCACGACCCAGCAACACTACAGTGCTTGGCCACTCAGCCAAAGCAGCATCCGATATGTAACCAAAGTAGGCCCAGCTTAGATATCGGCTATGTCCGCTCGCACAACTATAGCTAACTAGCCCCGCCCCCTATGCACGACCCAGCAACACTACAGTGCTTGCCCACTCAGCCAAAGCAGCATCCGATATGTAACCCAAGTAGGCCTGTCTTAGATATCGGCTATGTCCGCTCGCACAGCTATATTGCTAGCCCCGCCCCCTATGCACGACCCAGCAACACTACAGTGCTTGCCCACTCAGCCAAAGCAGCATCCGATATGTAACCCAAGTAGGCCTGTCTTAGATATCGGCTATGTCCGCTCGCACAGCTATATTGCTAGCCCCGCCCCCTATGCACGACCCAGCAACACTACAGTGCTTGGCCACTCAGCCAAAGCAGCATCCGATATGTAACCCAAGTAGGCCTATCTTAGATATCGGCTATGTCCGCTCGCACAGCTATATTGCTAGCCCCGCCCCCTATGCACGACCCAGCAACACTACAGTGCTTGGCCACTCAGCCAAAGCAGCATCCGATATGTAACCCAAGTAGGCCTATCTTAGATATCGGCTATGTCCGCTCGCACAGCTATATTGCTAGCCCCGCCCCCTATGCACGACCCAGCAACACTACAGTGCTTGCCCACTCAGCCAAAGCAGCATCCGATATGTAACCAAAGTAGGCCTATCTTATGTCCGCTCCCACAGCTATATTGCTAGCCCCGCCCCCTATGCACGACCCAGCAACACTACAGTGCTTGGCCACTCAGCCAAAGCAGCATCCGATATGTAACCAAAGTAGGCCTGTCTTAGATATCGGCTATGTCCGCTCGCACAGCTATATTGCTAGCCCCGCCCCCGAGGCACGACCCAGCAACACTACAGTGCTTGGCCACTCAGCCAAAGCAGCATCCGATATGTAACCAAAGTAGGCCTAGCTTAGATATCGGCTATGTCCGCTCGCACAGCTATATTGCTAGCCCCGCCCCCTATGCACGACCCAGCAACACTACAGTGCTTGCCCACTAAGCCAAAGCAGCATCCGATATGTAACCAATATAGGCCTAGCTTATGTCCGCTCGCACAGCTATATTGCTAGCCCCGCCCCCTATGCACGACCCAGCAACACTACAGTGCTTGCCCACTCAGCCAAAGCAGCATCCGATATGTAACCAAAGTAGGCCTATCTTATGTCCGCTCGCACAACTATAGCTAGCTAGCCCCGCCCCCTATGCACGACCCAGCAACACTACAGTGCTTGGCCACTCAGCCAAAGCAGCATCCGATATGTAACCAAAGTAGGCCTATCTTATGTCCGCTCGCACAACTATAGCTAGCTAGCCCCGCCCCCTATGCACGACCCAGCAACACTACAGTGCTTGGCCACTCAGCCAAAGCAGCATCCGATATGTAACCAAAGTAGGCCTAGCTTAGATATCGGCTATGTCCGCTCGCACAGCTATATTGCTAGCCCCGCCCCCTATGCACGACCCAGCAACACTACAGTGCTTGCCCACTCAGCCAAAGTAGCATCCGATATGTAACCCAAGTAGGCCTGTCTTAGATATCGGCTATGTCCGCTCGCACAGCTATATTGCTAGCCCCGCCCCCTATGCACGACCCAGCAACACTACAGTGCTTGGCCACTCAGCCAAAGCAGCATCCGATATGTAACCAAAGTAGGCCTATCTTATGTCCGCTCGCACAACTATAGCTAGCTAGCCCCGCCCCCTATGCACGACCCAGCAACACTACAGTGCTTGCCCACTCAGCCAAAGCAGCATCCGATATGTAACCCAAGTAGGCCTGTCTTAGATATCGGCTATGTCCGCTCGCACAGCTATATTGCTAGCCCCGCCCCCTATGCACGACCCAGCAACACTACAGTGCTTGGCCACTCAGCCAAAGCAGCATCCGATATGTAACCCAAGTAGGCCTATCTTATGTCCGCTCGCACAACTATATGGCTAGCCCCGCCCCCTATGCACGACCCAGCAACACTACAGTGCTTGGCCACTCAGCCAAAGCAGCATCCGATATGTAACCCAAGTAGGCCTGTCTTAGATATCGGCTATGTCCGCTCGCACAACTATAGCTAGCTAGCCCCGCCCCCTATGCACGACCCAGCAACACTACAAAGCTTGGCCACTCAGCCAAAGCAGCATCCGATATGTAACCAAAGTAGGCCTATCTTATGTCCGCTCGCACAACTATAGCTAGCTAGCCCCGCCCCCTATGCACGACCCGGCAACACTACAGTGCTTGGCCACTCAGCCAAAGCAGCATCCGATATGTAACCAAAGTAGGCCTATCTTATGTCCGCTCGCACAGCTATAGCTAGCTAGCCCCGCCCCCTATGCACGACCCAGCAACACTACAGTGCTTGGCCACTCAGCCAAAGCAGCATCCGATATGTAACCCAAGTAGGCCTAGCTTAGATATCGGCTATGTCCGCTCGCACAGCTATATTGCTAGCCCCGCCCCCTATGCACGACCCAGCAACACTACAGTGCTTGCCCACTCAGCCAAAGCAGCATCCGATATGTAACCAAAGTAGGCCTGTCTTAGATATCGGCTATGTCTGCTCGCACAACTATAGCTAGCTAGCCCCGCCCCCTATGCACGACCCAGCAACACTACAGTGCTTGCCCACTCAGCCAAAGCAGCATCCGATATGTAACCAAAGTAGGCCTATCTTATGTCCGCTCGCACAACTATATTGCTAGTCCCGCCCGCTATGCACGACCCAGCAACACTACAGTGCTTGGCCACTCAGCCAAAGCAGCATCCGCTATGTAACCCAAGAAGGCCTGTCTTAGATATCGGCTATGTCCGCTCGCACAACTATATTGCTAGCCCCGCCCCCTATGCACGACCCAGCAACACTACAGTGCTTGGCCACTCAGCCAAAGCAGCATCCGATATGTAACCCAAGTAGGCCTAGCTTAGATATCGGCTATGTCCGCTCGCACAGCTATATTGCTAGCCCCGCCCCCTATGCACGACCCAGCAACACTACAGTGCTTGGCCACTCAGCCAAAGCAGCATCCGATATGTAACCCAAGTAGGCCTGTCTTAGATATCGGCTATGTCTGCTCGCACAACTATAGCTAGCTAGCCCCGCCCCCTATGCACGACCCAGCAACACTACAGTGCTTGGCCACTCAGCCAAAGCAGCATCCGATATGTAACCAAAGTAGGCCTATCTTATGTCCGCTCGCACAACTATATTGCTAGTCCCGCCCGCTTTGCACGACCCAGCAACACTACAGTGCTTGGCCACTCAGCCAAAGCAGCATCCGATATGTAACCCAAGAAGGCCTGCCTTAGATATCGGCTATGTCCGCTCGCACAACTATATTGCTAGCCCCGCCCCCTATGCACGACCCAGCAACACTACAGTGCTTGGCCACTCAGCCAAAGCAGCATCCGATATGTAACCAAAGTAGGCCTTGCTTAGATATCGGCTATGTCTGCTCGCACAACTATAGCTAGCTAGCCCCGCCCCCTATGCACGACCCAGCAACACTACAGTGCTTGGCCACTCAGCCAAAGCAGCATCCGATATGTAACCAAAGTAGGCCTTGCTTAGATATCGGCTATGTCTGCTCGCACAACTATAGCTAGCTAGCCCCGCCCCCTATGCACGACCCAGCAACACTACAGTGCTTGCCCACTCAGCCAAAGCAGGCATCCGATATGTAACCCAAATAGGCCTGTCTTAGATATCGGCTATGTCCGCACGCAAAGCTATATTGCTAGCCCCACCCCCTTTGCACGACCCAGCAACACTACAGTGCTTGGCCACTCAGCCAAAGCAGCATCCGATATGTAACCAAAGTAGGCCTATCTTATGTCCGCTCGCACAACTATAGCTAGCTAGCCCCGCCCCCTATGCACGACCCAGCGACACTACAGTGCTTGCCCACTCAGCCAAAGCAGCATCCGATATGTAACCAAAGTAGGCCTAGCTTAGATATCGGCTTTGTCCGCTCGCACAGCTATATTGCTAGCCCCGCCCCCTATGCACGACCCAGCAACACTACAGTGCTTGGCCACTCAGCCAAAGCAGCATCCGATATGTAACCAAAGTAGGCCTATCTTAGATATCGGCTTTGTCCGCTCGCACAGCTATATTGCTAGCCCCGCCCCCTATGCACGACCCAGCAACACTACAGTGCTTGCCCACTCAGCCAAAGCAGCATCCGATATGTAACCAAAGTAGGCCTGTCTTATGTCCGCTCGCACAGCTATAGCTAGCTAGCCCCGCCCCCTATGCACGACCCAGCAACACTACAGTGCTTGCCCACTCAGCCAAAGCAGCATCCGATATGTAACCCAAGTAGGCCTGTCTTAGATATCGGCTATGTCCGCTCGCACAGCTATATTGCTAGCCCCGCCCCCTATGCACGACCCAGCAACACTACAGTGCTTGGCCACTCAGCCAAAGCAGCATCCGATATGTAACCCAAGTAGGCCTAACTAAGATATCGGCTATGTCCGCTCGCACAACTATAGCTAGCTAGCCCCGCCCCCTATGCACGACCCAGCAACACTACAGTGCTTGCCCACTCAGCCAAAGCAGCATCCGATATGAAACCAAAGTAGGCCTATCTTAGATATCGGCTATGTCCGCTCGCACAGCTATATTGCTAGCCCCGCCCCCTATGCACGACCCAGCAACACTACAGTTATTGGCCACTCAGCCAAAGCAGCATCCGATATGTAACCAAAGTAGGCCTATCTTATGTCCGCTCGCACAGCTATAGCTAGCTAGCCCCGCCCCCTATGCACGACCCAGCAACACTACAGTGCTAGCCCACTCAGCCAAAGCAGCATCCGATATGTAACCAAAGTAGGCCTATCTTATGTCCGCTCGCACAGCTATATTGCTAGTCCCGCCCCCTATGCACGACCCAGCAACACTACAGTGCTTGGCCACTCAGCCAAAGCAGCATCCGATATGTAACCCAAGTAGGCCTGTCTTAGATATCGGCTATGTCCGCTCGCACAGCTATATTGCTAGCCCCGCCCCCTATGCACGACCCAGCAACACTACAGTGCTTGGCCACTCAGCCAAAGCAGCATCCGATATGTAACCCAAGTAGGCCTAGCTTAGATATCGGCTATGTCCGCTCGCACAGCTATATTGCTAGCCCCGCCCCCTATGCACGACCCAGCAACACTACAGTGCTTGGCCACTCAGCCAAAGCAGCATCCGATATGTAACCCAAGTAGGCCTAGCTTAGATATCGGCTATGTCCGCTCGCACAACTACAGCTAGCTAGCCCCGCCCCCTATGCACGACCCAGCAACACTACAGTGCTTGCCCACTCAGCCAAAGCAGCATCCGATATGTAACCAAAGTAGGCCTGTCTTATGTCCGCTCGCACAGCTATATTGCTAGCCCCGCCCCCTATGCACGACCCAGCAACACTACAGTGCTTGCCCACTCAGCCAAAGCAGCATCCGATATGTAACCCAAGTAGGCCTGTCTTAGATATCGGCTATGTCCGCTCGCACAACTATAGCTAGCTAGCCCCGCCCCCTATGCACGACCCAGCAACACTACAGTGCTTGCCCACTCAGCCAAAGCAGCATCCGATATGTAACCCAAGTAGGCCTGTCTTAGATATCGGCTATGTCCGCTCGCACAACTATATTGCTAGCCCCGCCCCCTATGCACGACCCAGCAACACTACAGTGCTTGCCCACTCAGCCAAAGCAGCATCCGATATGTAACCCAAGTAGGCCTGTCTTAGATATCGGCTATGTCCGCTCGCACAACTATATTGCTAGCCCCGCCCCCTATGCACGACCCAGCAACACTACAGTGCTTGGCCACTCAGCCAAAGCAGCATCCGATATGTAACCAAAGTAGGCCTGTCTTAGATATCGGCTATGTCCGCTCGCACAGCTATATTGCTAGCCCCGCCCCCTATGCACGACCCAGCAACACTACAGTGCTTGCCCACTCAGCCAAAGCAGCATCCGATATGTAACCAAAGTAGGCCTGTCTTAGATATCGGCTATGTCCGCTCGCACAACTATAGCTAGCTAGCCCCGCCCCCTATGCACGACCCAGCAACACTACAGTGCTTGCCCACTCAGCCAAAGCAGCATCCGATATGTAACCAAAGTAGGCCTAGCTTATGTCCGCTCGCACAGCTATATTGCTAGCCCCGCCCCCTATGCACGACCCAGCAACACTACAGTGCTTGCCCACTCAGCCAAGTCAGCATCCGATATGTAACCAAAGTAGGCCTAGCTTATGTCCGCTCGCACAGCTATATTGCTAGCCCCGCCCCCTATGCACGACCCAGCAACACTACAGTGCTTGCCCACTCAGCCAAAGCAGCATCCGATATGTAACCAAAGTAGGCCTAGCTTATGTCCGCTCGCACAGCTATATTGCTAGCCCCGCCCCCTATGCACGACCCAGCAACACTACAGTGCTTGGCCACTCAGCCAAGTCAGCATCCGATATGTAACCAAAGTAGGCCTATCTTAGATATCGGCTATGTCTGCTCGCACAACTATAGCTAGCTAGCCCCGCCCCCTATGCACGACCCAGCAACACTACAGTGCTTGGCCACTCAGCCAAAGCAGCATCCGATATGTAACCAAAGTAGGCCTGTCTTAGATATCGGCTATGTCCGCTCGCACAGCTATATTGCTAGCCCCGCCCCCTATGCACGACCCAGCAACACTACAGTGCTTGCCCACTCAGCCAAAGCAGCATCCGATATGTAACCAAAGTAGGCCTGTCTTAGATATCGGCTATGTCCGCTCGCACAACTATAGCTAGCTAGCCCCGCCCCCTATGCACGACCCAGCAACACTACAGTGCTTGCCCACTCAGCCAAAGCAGCATCCGATATGTAACCAAAGTAGGCCTAGCTTATGTCCGCTCGCACAGCTATATTGCTAGCCCCGCCCCCTATGCACGACCCAGCAACACTACAGTGCTTGCCCACTCAGCCAAGTCAGCATCCGATATGTTACCAAAGTAGGCCTAGCTTATGTCCGCTCGCACAGCTATATTGCTAGCCCCGCCCCCTATGCACGACCCAGCAACACTACAGTGCTTGCCCACTCAGCCAAAGCAGCATCCGATATGTAACCAAAGTAGGCCTAGCTTATGTCCGCTCGCACAGCTATATTGCTAGCCCCGCCCCCTATGCACGACCCAGCAACACTACAGTGCTTGGCCACTCAGCCAAGTCAGCATCCGATATGTAACCAAAGTAGGCCTATCTTAGATATCGGCTATGTCTGCTCGCACAACTATAGCTAGCTAGCCCCGCCCCCTATGCACGACCCAGCAACACTACAGTGCTTGGCCACTCAGCCAAAGCAGCATCCGATATGTAATCAAAGTAGGCCTAGCTTAGATATCGGCTATGTCTGCTCGCACAACTATAGCTAGCTAGCCCCGCCCCCTATGCACGACCTAGCAACACTACAGTGCTTGCCCACTCAGCCAAGTCAGCATTCGATATGTAACCAAAGTAGGCCTATCTTATGTCCGCTCGCACAACTATAGCTAGCTAGCCCCGCCCCCTATGCACGACCCAGCAACACTACAGTGCTTGCCCACTCAGCCAAAGCAGCATCCGATATGTAACCAAAGTAGGCCTGTCTTAGATATCGGCTATGTCCGCTCGCACAGCTATATTGCTAGCCCCGCCCCCTATGCACGACCCAGCAACACTACAGTGCTTGCCCACTCAGCCAAAGCAGCATCCGATATGTAACCAAAGTAGGCCTAGCTTAGATATCGGCTATGTCCGCTCGCACAGCTATATTGCTAGCCCCGCCCCCTATGCACGACCCAGCAACACTACAGTGCTTGGCCACTCAGCCAAAGCAGCATCCGATATGTAACCAAAGTAGGCCTATCTTATGTCCGCTCGCACAACTAAATTGCTAGCCCCGCCCCCTATGCACGACCCAGCAACACTACAGTGCTTGGCCACTCAGCCAAAGCAGCATCCGATATGTAACCAAAGTAGGCCTATCTTATGTCCGCTCGCACAACTATAGCTAGCTAGCCCCGCCCCCTATGCACGACCCAGCAACACTACAGTGCTTGGCCACTCAGCCAAAGCAGCATCCGATATGTAACCAAAGTAGGCCCAGCTTAGATATCGGCTATGTCCGCTCGCACAACTATAGCTAACTAGCCCCGCCCCCTATGCACGACCCAGCAACACTACAGTGCTTGCCCACTCAGCCAAAGCAGCATCCGATATGTAACCCAAGTAGGCCTGTCTTAGATATCGGCTATGTCCGCTCGCACAGCTATATTGCTAGCCCCGCCCCCTATGCACGACCCAGCAACACTACAGTGCTTGCCCACTCAGCCAAAGCAGCATCCGATATGTAACCCAAGTAGGCCTGTCTTAGATATCGGCTATGTCCGCTCGCACAGCTATATTGCTAGCCCCGCCCCCTATGCACGACCCAGCAACACTACAGTGCTTGGCCACTCAGCCAAAGCAGCATCCGATATGTAACCCAAGTAGGCCTGTCTTAGATATCGGCTATGTCCGCTCGCACAGCTATATTGCTAGCCCCGCCCCCTATGCACGACCCAGCAACACTACAGTGCTTGGCCACTCAGCCAAAGCAGCATCCGATATGTAACCCAAGTAGGCCTGTCTTAGATATCGGCTATGTCCGCTCGCACAACTATATTGCTAGCCCCGCCCCCTATGCACGACCCAGCAACACTACAGTGCTTGGCCACTCAGCCAAAGCAGCATCCGATATGTAACCAAAGTAGGCCTAGCTTAGATATCGGCTATGTCCGCTCGCACAGCTATATTGCTAGCCCCGCCCCCTATGCACGACCCAGCAACACTACAGTGCTTGCCCACTCAGCCAAAGCAGCATCCGATATGTAACCCAAGTAGGCCTGTCTTAGATATCGGCTATGTCCGCTCGCACAACTATAGCTAGCTAGCCCCGCCCCCTATGCACGACCCAGCAACACTACAAAGCTTGCCCACTCAGCCAAAGCAGCATCCGATATGTAACCAAAGTAGGCCTATCTTATGTCCGCTCGCACAACTATAGCTAGCTAGCCCCGCCCGCTACCCAACAAACATGATACTGCGGGACCCGTGCGGGAAAGTCAAGGGAAGTGCGGGTTAACTGCTGGAAACGGGAAAATCTGGGATGTGCCGGTCAGGGCCTGCGAGGGAAGGCTTAGGGACGTCCCGCATCTGGGAAACTCACGTGATGTCCCTCACGGGAAGCGCGAGGGAATGTTAAGGGATGTCCCTGTTTGGGAAAGTCACGGGATGTCCCGTACGGGAAGCGCTTGGGAATGACAAGGGACGTCCCGTGTATGGGAAAGTCACGGGATGTCCCGTACGGGAAGCGCTTGGGAATGACAAGGGACGTCCCGTGTACGGGAAAGTCACGGGACGCCCATCACTGGAAGCGCGAGGGAAGGGTAAGGGACGTCCCGTGTACGGGAAAAAAATGGGATAACCCACATAGGATCCCGCGAAGAAAGGGCAAGATTTATAAAAGATGTTTTTGTTACGTACGTCCGGGTAAACCATAATTCTTTGTTCTTTATCTTTATCTTTTGATTGACGATAGATACTAATGATTTATTCGAGTATTTATTCGCTCTATACAACATTTAAAATTCCATTCACAAGTTAAAGTCCTTCATAACCATAAATAAGTAAATAAATATATTAATAAAACCCATTTTATATTTCTAATAAATCCAAGTAGTTCCAGAAATGGGTGTTGTTGGTAGTTAGGGGGACTACTGGTTAGTAGTTGATAGTATATTTTCTAGAAATGTATTGTTTATTATTTTTTTCCTGATTTGGTTTTCTTTGGTTTTGATATGGTACGTTACATCAAATAATATTGTTAAAACGTTTTATGAATAGTATTACGTTACGTCACAGTGATAATCAAAAACTTACTGATGATCGAATTGAGAAGATGAAGTAAACGAAGTTCTTAGATAAGGTAAGTATGAAACTATGAATACTATTTTAATATGCTGTTTATGTGAAAATTGTGTTTCGTAATGACAACGGCATAGGGGGAGGGATTTATACCTGTTTTGAGTGTTATCCAGAAATATTTAAAATGACAGATGTTACATAGAATCAATGGATTTTAAAAGGCTAGCTGGTGATCACTCGTCTGCAACTATCTATTGTATTTGTATTAGTTCTTCATTTACAGATAAGACAACGAACAAATTAATTGAATTCAATGAACGATTTGAAGATTACAAAGTTTCCATGTATTAGGTATTGTAAAAATGTGTCGCTGAAGCTTAATTTCAAATTTAGCAACATCATGCACCCGACATTATAGCTAACTGTTATACCTCATATCTATACAATATGAGTATTATTTACATTTTAGAAGTGGTAATAAATAAGGTAAAAAAGTAACATCTCAATATACGTCTACTGTAAGGAAGTATTCTTTACGTCCTATTCAATTCGAGAAAGTGAGACTAGTTTCAGTATGCACAACCTACAATGCATGGTACGCACATTAATATTGTTAATTTTAAAAGCTCAGTTTAAAAAGTAACTTAGGTGCTTATAAACTGTAAGAAAACTGTAATGACAAAGGATACCGCACTATGAAGAAGTGAAGAAGGCTCTCTTTGTATTGTTATTATATGTTGTGATATTGCTTATGTAGCTGATGATAACCGACCACCACCGATAAGAAATTACAACGTGTTCATTCATTATCTATGCTACTAGTCTTATTAAGCTATGTAATACGGTGCCGCTCGCTATAGCGGTGATAAGATTCGGGCGGAGTGGGGTGGGATTCCCACCGTGGTAAGCAAAACAGTCCAAAACACTGACTGGAGGACTACACAACAAGTTTATACTTCGTGGGTGTTAGACGTTACTTACACGTGTGCTATCATGTTCTTCTGTGAAAAAATAAAATAAGTTAGGGCTTTATTAGTATCATAATCTTATTGCGATTTTTTTTTAATCCACTGAATATTGATCCGTGTCGTGGAGTGTGTTTGTGTGTGAGTGTGTGTGGTTGGAAGAAAGGAAACAAGAACAAAACTGACTGGCAACGGTATATTGACGACTCCTGTTTTTAAAACGAAAAATTGGATTCAACTTCGTTATGGACATGTTCATTATTATAAAAATCACGTGAAGACGCAATTGTTCCTGAAAATCAAGAATACGAAGGTAGGTTTCTTCTAAGTTCGTATTCATATTTTCAAGATGCTATCAAATATTATCTTCAAAATCCTGTTGTGTTTTTGGGTTGCTTTGCTAACACGGTTTCGTTCACTTTAACATCAGGCTGAAGACCGAAGTTGAGCTATTCGATCGGAAATTACTAATTTGGCTAACATCGAATTTTATTTACGACTTATAATAATTGTATTACATTTTGCTTCAATATTTTCCTTTTTTTAATATAATCTTATAGTTATAGGTAAATAAAAATACATACATACAAGGAAGCATACAATCTAAAATTAATATGCATTGATTGATTTATATTTGTTGTTGCATTTACTAGACAGGGATCTACATAATTTATTAGTATAAAAAATAGTTACGGCTGTGGCTTCGTCTCACATACTTTGCTTATCAAAATAAATCATTTCTTGCAGGATTTTAACTAGCCAGAGTTGACAACTATTCGCTTTAGTTCAATCTTATTCAAACGCGCCGTTTGAATAAGGATTTGGTTTGAATAGAAAATGGGTTCGATACATCATTTGGTAAGACTTGTGTTTTCCCTTTGAGAGTGGACATTGTTTATATGAGAAAATACCGCTAGTAAAATAACCTCAGAAATGTCGTTTTCAAGTTTCGAAACGTCTGTGTTTTCCATAAGTACGTAACCTAATCAAACTAACAGGGTGAAATGTCGTTATATCCCAATAATTTTATAATAAACAAAAAGCTTTCTTCTTGTATATGCTCTGAACTAAAGCTATGTGACTGAATAGGGAGTATTCACGTGACGTCGCCATTTGGCCATTGTGAACACTAAAGTCGGTTTACACATTTAAGATTTAAGGGTTAACAAAATCAAATCAATCCTAAAGCATTATGTGTTTACACACTTCCCTAAGATTTAAGATTGAAGGAAACCATAGCAACGTTATCTCTCTTATACCTACAAATTCTTAGCCCAGCCAACGAGAGGTGACGTTTTATATATCCGGCCAATGATAACAGCTAGGAAAATTAAATATTAAATCTTAAATGTAAAATAAGTGTGAAACCGAGCTTTATGGTGTGTTGGCATTTGAGCTGTCAATAGAAGACGAACATGCTTAATCACAAAACATGAGAACTTTAGCACTTATATCCCCCGATCAAGTTTACGTAAATGAATATTATGTGTCATTGTAAACGATTAAACGAGTAATCGAGACAAAAGAGTTGTTATGTTGCTTTCGTTTCAAGTAAGTAATAATAGCAAACCAAAGTTAGAGAACAGTTTAATTTGCACCAAACGCCATCTGAAGCATTGGAACAATGAACTACCAATCACATACCATGGTGGCCTCCAGTAAAGCCGCAATGCGCAATACTTGAATATATACGCCTAACTAGCGTATACAAAATATTGTGAGAGTTCTACGCTGCTTGAACTCATTTCAAATAATATTATTTGCCTTAATATTTATAAATAGGATTTTTCCTCAGGCAAATTACAAATAACATCAGGACAACTTACGAAATATTGCTTGAAAATACCAATGCAAGAATAAGTAGTACCCTTGTTTCCTTCTAGCTAGTAAGATGTTTATAACAAAACATTGAATCATTTCGTAATGATTGTATGCAACAAAATCGACCTAATTGTGCAAATCACTACTTTACACATAAATACTCATGGACGCCGCCTATTTTTCAGGGGGTGGGGGAAGGGGGGGGGGGGGAATGAGAAATAACACTTTCCATTTGGGTAGAAGGGGTCTGGTTGCGGTAACCCTCCAATTAGCCCAGCAGGACGTCTTTGGGGGGTTTCAACACTTTTTATCCCATTTTGGGGTTTTAAAGTAGGTTCTGAATGAAATAAATGTAAATTGTAAACACATACTTTGTCAAAACACGGTTCCATTTTGGTGTGTACTAACAGGTAATATGTGCTCGTATAAATTAAATAAAAAATTATGCTACATGACGGAAATCATCAAAACGTAGGACTAATATCTTGTGACTAGTCACAAATATAGAATGCCTGCGTAGTTGTTATATATAAGTTGAACAAAACACAAGGAAAAGCAATTAAAAACACGTAGGAACAATATCATTTGAGAGCCTGGCCCGTCTGGCTGTGATTGATTATAGGTAGGCCTACACAAAGTAAAATGCATATATAATGCAATATAAGTATAGAAAAAAAAACAAGAAATGTTGATAAAAGAATAGGAGGCTAGTCCGTGAGCATGTGACGAGTGGTGCGGGGGCCGGGGGTGGCGTGCTCATATTGCCCCCGGTCGTAACAGTCAGTCAGTGGTTCTTTCATTTATGTATACACAACAAATAATAATTTTATCAGATCGCGTTAAAATATAACAGTTTCGTGACGGGACGGATAAACTAGAAAATATTTATTTAGTTATTTTATTCTTTATTTACATAATTTATATGAAATAACGCATTTGGCGCGCATCGTATAGTCAGTTAGAGTTTTAAATTCCTCAAATCCAAGGGGGGCAAATGCCCTTTCCCCCCCCCCTTGCGGCGCCCATGTAAATACCTACGATAAGCTTTGCAATGAATCTCTAGTGTTCTGATTTTTTTTTTGTTTTTTTTACGAATAAATAAAATGTGTAGGCAAAGTTTGAGCACATATAACAAAGTATAAATAAGACAATATATTCACAGAGTCAGTTCAAAACGAGATATTCTTTTATAAAAAAAACTGAAAAATGTTTTCATTCTACTGCTCTAAAACACACAAATTATCACTAAAATGACGTTGAAAAATGCATTTTCCGGAGGCCAAACACCCCCGACCCCCCTTTCAGCTCGGGCCGTCTACCATGCACACTACAATATAGGTCTTCACCCATATTGGGGGGGGGGGGGGGGGAAGAGCGTTGTTAGTGGGTGGTGTTGGTCGATAATGAAAATATAAATAAATTATTATATTTTTGTAGCAAATAATTTGTTACAAAACACAGACCAACCAAAACCAGACCAGTCTTTTGGACAATTATTGTCCAAAAGTGTTAATCATATTTCTCACGCTTGCACGCCCTGCTTAGTGCATACTACCGCTATTCAGCTTGTCTCTTCAGAATTACATAATTTTACTTTGTAAAATAAACAGCAGCACCTAGCATAAAAAGCACCTTATGTCCATATGTCCACTGCCCTCAGATGAAACCTTTTTGAGGTGGTTATTTACACTTTGCCCTCCATTGTGGTTATTAATTGCCATTTGACTATAAAATAAATAATTGTTCTCTAATCAAGCTAGGCCGTTTTTTGATACTCTATTATTTTTATTGTATTGACGTGAATCCCTTTGTTTTAGCAAATGGGTCTACCAAACCACCAAATTATTTATAGCCTTGGACTGTGACTTGATATAGCTTTGTAATTCATCTTTAACTTTATTTTAGTTGCTGTGAGAGCCAACTCCAAAACTGCCCTAGTCAATGACATTGAAAAAATCTTAATATTGTGGCTGGCAAATGCCAGGGATCGTCATGGCGGAAGAACGGTACGCGCAAAGAAGCGGGTCGTTGATGGCAACAAAGGCTGAACCCCCACTCGCAGCCCTCACATATGTATCGTTATATTATTATTTTCAAGTGCAGAACATCGAATACGTGACGTGAAAGTCGTTATGACTTTTTTTTAATGTTATGCAGTTGCCTATTTATTAATTTTGGATTTTATTACGAAAATAGAAATGTCGGTTAACCATTTAAACGTGATTGGCTCAAGGGGTTAAATGTTAAGGAATTAACCGTTCTTTCGCATCCATACTTCAGGGTTATATGTAAATAGTTACTACTGAATATTCTATTAAATTAATTAATTGTATTGTTTTAAAATTGTATTAGTAATACTGTATTGAATATTGTGTAATAGTAATGAGCAAAACATGGAGTAATAATGTGTAAATATATTTATGTGGCTTTGCTTTTGTTCATAATTGCTCATTATTGATTAACAACTTGCATCTTGTGGGTGTAGTAATGTATAACAAACGTGTCTGGAATAGCATTTTCCTAATTCGAATAGTTGGTAGATTGCTTGTATATAACTAGGGAATACATACATAGAAACATTCTCTGCTATCTATCAGCTATCTATCAGCTCGATCACATAGCACTATAATATATATATATATATATAGTGCTATTATGCTATAGGCCTATATACATTATGTTATGAACATTTTATGAAAAAGTGTCTGCTGCAAAAACATGATCTCATATTGTGGTGATGTATGGTAGTGTATCAGGGCATTGAACCGTTATTATTTCAGTTTGTGAGGACCTAAAAAAATTATAATAAATAGACCAGTTTGGTGTGTTAAACTTTATACTTGGTTCGATAACAATCTTGTTTTCCTTGTTAAGGCAAAGTAGGAAAATATGAACATGTCACACTTACTACATAACATAATTTTCAGATTCTCCAAAGTAACAGTAATCAATAATTAAGTAACAGTATCAGAGGCATAACATAACAATTGTACATTATTACGTATTTTAGTAATAAAATTCACTTGCACTTGATATAAACATTATTGCTTTTGTTTCTTTATTTTTAAACCCAATTTCCTTGTCTAATAAGAACACTAGGAACTTAATCCAATTTTAGAATCAATTGCTGTATTAGGCTAGAGACTATATTTGCATTTTTTTAAAAGAGAAACTACTGGATTTAATAAAATAGAATTCTGTTGCCAATTGGCTTTACCTATATAAATAGATTGTTTCACTCCAATGTTCACATTATGTTCATTCCTATCACACCTCGACCACAGATAAATATAATTACTCTACTAATAATAACCATAAAACGCTTATTTGAGAGAGGGGTAAATAAGAAACTAGACAGAAAACTAAAAACTGTGTTACTTTTCAGTTTGTTTCAATGTCATGCACTGATGCGGGGGGGTGCCCCGAGAAGATAGCGGGCAGCCCATGCGGGAAAGCTCCGGGATACTAGCGGGAAGATAGCGGGAAGCGTGTGCGGGAAAGCTGCGGGATACTAGCGGGAAGATAGCGGGCAATCCGAGCGGGAAGGTTGCGGGATACTAGTGGGAAGATTGCGTGAAGATGGCGTGCAACCCGTACGGGACCCGACATCGGCCAGTAGGACACTTCTAGGCGGGTCCCGTACGGGTTTCCCTTACAGGACCCGCATATGCAATGTGCGGGAAAAGACATCGGGAAAAGTGCGGGAAGGCACCAAAATGTTTGTTGGGTATGCACGACCCAGCAACACTACAGTGCTTGGCCACTCAGCCAAAGCAGCATCCGATATGTAACCCAAGTAGGCCTGTCTTGGATATCGGCTATGTCCGCTCGCACAGCTATATTGCTAGCCCCGCCCCCTATGCACGACCCAGCAACACTACAGTGCTTGCCCACTCAGCCAAAGCAGCATCCGATATGTAACCCAAGTAGGCCTATCTTAAGTCCGCTCGCACAACTATAGCTAGCTAGCCCCGCCCGCTATGCACGACCCGGCAACACTACAGTGCTTGGCCACTCAGCCAAAGCAGCATCCGATATGTAACCAAAGTAGGCCTATCTTATGTCCGCTCGCACAGCTATAGCTAGCTAGCCCCGCCCCCTATGCACGACCCAGCAACACTACAGTGCTTGGCCACTCAGCCAAAGCAGCATCCGATATGTAACCCAAGTAGGCCTAGCTTAGATATCGGCTATGTCCGCTCGCACAGCTATATTGCTAGCCCCGCCCCCTATGCACGACCCAGCAACACTACAGTGCTTGGCCACTCAGCCAAAGCAGCATCCGATATGTAACCCAAGTAGGCCTATCTTATGTCCGCTCGCACAACTATATTGCTAGCCCTGCCCCCTATGCACGACCCAACAACACTACAGTGCTTGCCCACTCAGCCAAAGCAACATCCGATATGTAACCCAAGTAGGCCTAGCTAAGATATCGGCTATTTCCGCTCGCACAGCTATATTGCTAGCCCCGCCCCCTATGCACGACCCAGCAACACTTCAGTGCTTGGCCACTCAGCCAAAGCAGCATCCGATATGTAACCAAAGTAGGACTAGCTTAGATATCGGCTATGTCCGCTCGCACAGCTATATTGCTAGCCCCGCCCCCTATGCACGACCCAGCAACACTACAGTGCTTGGCCACTCAGCCAAAGCAGCATCCGATATGTAACCAAAGTAGGACTAGCTAAGATATCGGCTTTGTCCGCTCGCACAGCTATATTGCTAGCCCCGCCCCCTATGCACGACCCAGCAACACTACAGTGCTTGGCCACTCAGCCAAAGCAGCATCCGATATGTAACCCAAGTAGGCCTGTCTTAGATATCGGCTATGTCCGCTCGCACAGCTATATTGCTAGCCCCGCCCCCTATGCACGACCCAGCAACACTACAGTGCTTGGCCACTCAGCCAAAGCAGCATCCGATATGTAACCCAAGTAGGCCTATCTTATGTCCGCTCGCACAACTATATTGCTAGCCCCGCCCCCTATGCACGACCCAGCAACACTACAGTGCTTGCCCACTCAGCCAAAGCAGCATCCGATATGTAACCAAAGTAGGACTAGCTTAGATATCGGCTATGTCCGCTCGCACAGCTATATTGCTAGCCCCGCCCCCTATGCACGACCCAGCAACACTACAGTGCTTGCCCACTCAGCCAAAGCAGCATCCGATATGTAACCAAAGTAGGACTAGCTTAGATATCGGCTATGTCCGCTCGCACAGCTATATTGCTAGCCCCGCCCCCTATGCACGACCCAGCAACACTACAGTGCTTGCCCACTCAGCCAAAGCAGGCATCCGATATGTAACCAAAGTAGGACTAGCTTAGATATCGGCTATGTCCGCTCGCACAGCTATATTGCTAGCCCCGCCCCCTATGCACGACCCAGCAACACTACAGTGCTTGCCCACTCAGCCAAAGCAGGCATCCGATATGTAACCAAAGTAGGCCTAGCTTAGATATCGGCTATGTCCGCTCGCACAGCTATATTGCTAGCCCCGCCCCCTATGCACGACCCAGCAACACTACAGTGCTTGCCCACTCAGCCAAAGCAGGCATCCGATATGTAACCAAAGTAGACCTATCTTATGTCCGCTCGCACAGCTATATTGCTAGCCCCGCCCCCTATGCACGACCCAGCAACACTACAGTGCTTGGCCACTCAGCCAAAGCAACATCCGATATGTAACCCAAGTAGGCCTGTCTTAGATATCGGCTATGTCCGCTCGCACAGCTATATTGCTAGCCCCGCCCCCTATGCACGACCCAGCAACACTACAGTGCTTGGCCACTCAGCCAAAGCAGCATCCGATATGTAACCCAAGTAGGCCTATCTTAGATATCGGCTTTGTCCGCTCGCACAACTATATTGCTAGCCCCGCCCCCTATGCACGACCCTAGCAACACACATCGCTCAGCCAATGATCACGTGGTACTGGGTGAGACTGCTAAAACGTTTGTAGCCACAAACAATTTGCACAAGCTGGCTTGACCGTGTAGGGTTGCCGGTAATTGAAACCCTACTTCTAAAAAACAACATTATAGCAAAAATGTTAGGTAATATAACTTGGCAAACATTGTCGATTTTTTTAAAGGGCATTTGTGGGACACTAGGACCAGTGGTGCATTGCTTGAAAAAAAAAGTGCCGGAACGCTTCATGTAACACGAATGATCTTTGAATTATTTACACTTGTTTAAAATGGGCAGAATATTTACGAATGCAAATCTCAAATACAATGGATATCACTTCAACATGTTAAAGTGTGTACACAAGTAGAAAATGCACCATCCATTTTTGGCCTATTGTTACGTACTGGCTAATCTTATTGTAAAGATGAATAGTTGAAGGAGCCAAGGGCTGCTCAATCAGTAAGAAACTAATACAGTTGAGCAATATTTCACATTTCCAAAGTTGATCACTGGATATTTCATTTTACAATATCTCCTAGCTCAAATATTAATTTGTTATATTTTGTGAAAGCATTCGAACTATTCAAAATCAAACAAATACTAGAACAAGTGGCGGAACACCGTTCCAGCTCGAAAATAAGTACCGGAACGACATTCCGGCCCCAATACACCACTGCAATATGACTCAATTCCAGCATTCGTCGCCTTGGCTGAGGAAGTAAAAAAGAACAGTCAAGTTTACTGGTGACCGAGATCGACTGGCAACCTCCTTCCGAATCTTGATCAACCGGTATCTGGTTTCAAGTTTGGTATCAGGTTACAAAGTATTGTATGTATAATGTACCAATAAATAATAAAACAAAAACGTAAATTAATGTATGATTGAGAATTCGTTAAATAATTGATTCTGGTGTTGCCACTTTTAATTCCTTTATATGCCTACGGGTAGGGCCCCACCCCACCCCACACACACGTCCTGCGATAACCAATACTTATCAACAAAATATTGTAGGCTTTATCGCTAACAGTGGCGTAGCTAGAAAACCACGGGCCCCAGGGGCAATAGAACCTAATCGAGCTGGCGGGCCCCTACCACAGACTTGTAAACTTAATTTTGTATTGTGTCCGGGATCATGTTCATAATCATTATATAAAGGCGTACCTCAAATCTCAATTTTGACGCTTGTCGACTAGCCTTTTCATGTCGGCTAATACAACAATTGGCAATTGTTGTAAATATTGTCACTAATTGTTGCATTAGTCTGCTGACTAGCGCCAAAATTGGGATTTATACTTGACTTGTTTTTTACTGAAAAGCAACAATAATGAAAACTGGGATCTAGGAAGAATTTTTCAATTTGTACAGCCATTGATTTAGAACGTCCAGACTTACCCGATAGGAAACGAATTGATTAGGTGATCGTAAGATAAAATTCTTCTGAGCGATTTTCGATCGAAAGTGTTCTCATCCCATGCATTATTCTCGATTTTGAAAATGAGCGTTCTGAACTTGCAAGCTGCAACAGTAACTAGTCGTGTTATGTTAGGAACTTATCATAAATGCCGTTCACAGAACAAACTTCATTAAAATAGAATATGCAGCATTTTGAAAATATACTTTTATAGATGCAAGATTTACAATCTGGTTTCTTGAACACAACCGACATGAGACGATCAGCACTGGCAATTATTAGTTTAATAATTTATCGTAGGACTTTCGTATGAGTTTATTGAAGCTAATAAACAATGATAGGTTTCCAACTCAGGCTAGTCTAGAAACCGGGCCCCTCTAGACCACGGGCCCCCAGGCTTCGCCCGGGCTATTCCTACGCCACTGATCGCTAAACTTGATTAACGTATTGTCAGCGAATAATTGAGTCTTCGAGAAAGTAATTAATAACAAGTAAATCTCCAGTAGATCTGTAACACCAGCTTTAGGTCCCATAATCGTTTGTCCATCTTACGTACATTGTTGGCCACCACTGTGAATGAAATTCCGAGGCTTCGTTTTCTTTGTGGGAGAATAGAAAACGAACAGGTGGGCATGGTGGGTTCGGTTGTCAACAGTGAGCTATCGGTTCGTCACACAGGGGTCTCCCTTTGAGCGGATACAAACGCTAAGTGTTCAAGAGTTCATTAAATCTATTTGCGATAGTGGGCGCGAGTTCATAGAAACCACTTCAACTTGAATTCCAGCTTTTCTCTCATGGTACGTCTTTTATGTCCACAATTCACGCCTCACTGCAGACATTGAATATTTTTTCGTACACTCGTAGTTTTCAAATTGTGCCCCCGGTAGGTTTTTAAGTCCGTTAGGCCAAAGATTACTGACATACTATGCTATTTTATATTTGATCAGAATCAAATGCCGATGAACCAGAAAGTTATTTTTTTTTACAGAATATGAACACGATATCTAAAACTAAATCGAAGAAGATTATTCAGTTATCAGTATTTAGTTATAACACGTCCGTAATTGAGATTTTGGACTGTACCCAAAATTACAAAATACACGTGACGGAAATACAAAGCGACTACCGATACCGATTACCCATCTCGTTGGTGACGTATACGGGTATACCCATTATCTACACAGGGAACTAACAAGATTTGAATGGCCTAGTTCACAATTTTCCAAACTAATTTCATCCTTCAGCAGAAATAGTTCACAAGAAAACGGGGTGAGTTCGAGAATAATATAATTTATCTAAACATCCTTAAATCACTCTTCCGTCACAAAAACTCAACACGTCAACGTTAGTGGTCTAGTATTTCCAATTACTTAGTTTCTTCCGAGTCACAGCCAGAAATCTAGATTACAAATGTCTTTTCTCGATAACATAATAAAGCTTTAATTACCAGGTCCCAAAGTCGGATAACCAAGAATTGCTAACCTGTAGCTCGGCGCACACCACTATTTATCGTAATTCAAGGGATAATCAATATGAGAAGGCGGTAAAATTATTTAATATAAAACTGTTACTACAAATGCACATCATTTGATATGAGTATAGCGCGGAACAGTAACTGGAGGAGACTAGAATTGCATAGATACCCATCTAGACCTGTTGGACATAAAAGTTTATTGTTTTACAAAATATGAATTGACAACGAAGACTTTCATGTTAATATAATAAATGAGGGCACGAATTTCAAATCAAGTTAGAATAATTCAACTGTAACACGGAAGCGGTATATTTTTATTGTTGAAAACCGTAGCAAGTTTACTCGTAAACGCTAATTAATCACGAGGAAAAAGGTAAATTACAACAATGTTGCGGTGTGGTGGGAAATAACGTCCTGCCGTCACTTGGTCATGTTAGCTGACTCCAGCATTTGAAATCAGATCACCCATGCCATTGGGTTTGAAATATATTTCAAACCCAATGCTCATGCACACTGGTGAGAAAGTAGGACTTTTCTCAAATAAATTGAGTCTTTTTAATGTTATAATAATTAGTGTGGGGTGTTGATCATGCAATTTAGTTCATTGTCCATGTTACTTTAAATTATGTTTTCTATTCTTGTATTTTTTATTGTTGTTTGTATGTGAATGGTGCAACGTCATAAATTTCAAGTACAATTATTACATATAGCTGAAAATTTATTTAGTGAGGATTTGATTTGAGTACTATTAGCTTTAAGCAATTTGACCAATTCAAATTATTGTTTCTGTATTTCAATAAGTAATCTATTTTAAACCCTAGCCATCACTTATTTGTTATCGAGTAGAATGTATAAAACATTTTTATTTTATTTTAAATTCTATCCTTAGTTTTGAAAATCCCCGTTCAAATTTGAGAAACAACTTTACCAAAATGTGACCAGGATCACTGACTTGTGCAAGCGAACATATTAAACTTAAAATTGGGAATAGGTAAACAATATTATTTAAAAATGCTCACTCTGCAAAACTTAATTTTGTTTTTGCCATTTTGACCTAGCAGGGCAGTATCTAGGCCTGGCCTCCATGACGAGTAGGATTCGTCAGCGAGTGTATGTCCCCATTTCGAGAATAAACCCCCTGAGCAGCGTTACAAATGTTGCTATTGTTACTGTGTTAACGCTCTCTTGAACTCGAACAAGCCAGGCTCTCTGTCCACTTGAGTCTCAACAATGATACATGGGTAGTGGTCTAATTCACCTCTGAATGTCGGCCCACCTGAGGGTGGGGTAGGTGGCAATGAGCGAAACCTTCTCGTTCGGAACTTTTCAGGGTGGTCGTAGCTGTAACTTTTGTACACCACAATGTTCAACCACCATAAATATTTCTCATTCCGACTGACTAAACAATTGAATGAGGTACAGGTGCTCACGATTTTAAGCCTGACGGAGAAATATTTAAATTTCCTTGTTTGATTTGACTCGGTCGTTCGTCTTGGTCGGTACAGAGGCTGAGTAGAGCCCTGTCTCAGCTCTCGAGTAAGACAGTTGGCGTCTTTATTGTTGCACTCTTTGCGACGAGTTGAAGGTCGTCGCCGTTTAGCAGTGACTGCAAATATGATTCCCGATGCACTAGATATCTCGGTACACAAGCCGCTGTTATGCAAACAGCGGCTACACCCTAGACATGCGTGCAGTGTTGAATTCAGAGTTTTGTCCCCGGGGGGGCTATTTCAAATCCCGGGGGTGTAGACATCGAATGAGCGGGGGGGGGGGGGGGGGGGGGGGGGGCAAATTTTCAAAACCACTGCTGCTTCCACATCACTTTTACTAATAAACTGTCCAAGTGTTCGATACAAAAACACTACCTACTTAAAACACTCTTTAAACAAAAATATATGTTCAACAAACCACTTGATGCCCAGTTGAATTTGAGACGAAATTTAGATAATCCTCACCCTTCTCTGTTTTTTTCTGCTTGTTTCAGCTCTCTTGTCACATACTTTTGCAACACACAGAAAAATGTATTTACTTATTAAACCTTCAAAGAAATATTTCCGTGCCATTTCAAAATTAAGCAATATATAGAGCTTGTAGCCAATTCATTCCCGGGGGGCGAGTGATAATTTCCGAGGGGGCTTTGCCCCCATAGCTGATCATAGCTGAATTCAACACTGCATGCGTGTGTTGGTCGTTCACAGACTCATGCCCACATTGATGAAAACGGTTGGTCTGAATAAACAAACGTGTCCACTACAGCTGGTAGATACTCCTAATGAAGCTCAGACAATATCGTAATCTCCTTAAATTCGTCATTAGTCATTATGAAGTATGGTTTTGTTCGTTTAAAAATAATGGACGAAAATGCAGCCAGTAATTCTTGATCAAAACCACATACTTTCCATTCGTAGGCGGGCGCGGCGCCCCGGTGTTAGACTCGGCACATGCCGGTCTAATGTTAGGTGCTGCGCACGCATATAGGCCTATTCCCTAATCCACCAACACCTTCTATTCACATGGAATACTCACATAATTGTAATCTACATATAGATTTGAATGCTTCAATTTCTAGTCTGAGTATGTGGTTCACCCAATGTTAGAAAAATTTCACATCGGATTCGTTTCTTTCAATCAGTCACAACCCTTCACAGATTACGGATTTGGTGCCGTGAACGAACTTTTAAAAGTGTATCTTGTGTCAAAGAACCGTGAAAAATTAACGGTGTTTTAACTGTATCTTGAGAACACTTCAAGGTACTGAAAAAGTGTTGGTTAAGGTGATTTGGTTGGCGGACATCGCATGAATGAGTTTAGCTATTGTTGTGTTGGTTAAGGTGATTTGGTTGGCGGACATCGCATGAATGAGTTTAGCTATTGTTGTGTTGTTTAAGGTGATTTGGTTGTCGGACATCGCATGAATGAGTTTAGCTATTGTTGTGTTGGTTAAGGTGATTTGGTTGGCGGACATCGCATGAATGAGTTTAGCTATTGTTGTGTTGGTTAAGGTGATTTGGTTGTCGGACATCGCATGAATGAGTTTAGCTATTGTTGTGTTGGTTAAGGTGATTTGGTTGGCGGACATCGCATGAATGAGTTTAGCTATTGTTGTGTTGGTTAAGGTGATTTGGTTGGCGGACATCGCATGAATGAGTTTAGCTATTGTTGTGTTGGTTAAGGTGATTTGGTTGGCGGACATCGCATGAATGAGTTTAGCTATTGTTTATAATCAGTCGCGATGAGTCAACCAAACAACGACTTACACAATAATTCAGAATTCATCTAGATAATGAGCGGTAGTAATTATGATTACGGTTATCAATAAATCAATTAAATAGGTAAACAGTTCGATGTGCATGTGTTCAAAGTCACGTTCAGTCGTCCAGAAATCAGAAAATCTTAGCTCGAACTCTAACACAAACTGGTTTGTTTGCATCAATATTTCTATCAATAATAGCATAATAACGATAATGGGTTAATATTCTTCTTATACAATAGTAACCCACCTTGCAAACATTAATTTACGACGTGTACATAATATTTGAGCGAGTATCGAGCATAATTATCTTAAAACTTATGCTTACCACTTTGTATTTTAAAACTATATTTTTGAACGCCCACATAATGTTTTTTATAGGTAATATCCCAACTAATGTAGAATACGATGTATTTTAGTTTTAGTAAACAATCTCGCAGCTAGTCTTTGTAGCTATAGGTGTAGGCTCACTTCTAACTACTAAGGAATTGATCATCACATTTGGAGCGGGGACAGTTTTATGTAAAATACTATAGCAATATTATTATGAGTGGATAATACCTTGTTCTTGGTTGTGTTTTGGCCGTTTTATTATGTAATAAGGTTTCATTTCATTACGGCATGATTAAATCCAAGATAAAGATGAAAATGTATACCGATATGAAAATGAGTGAAGTATAAACACAGTTCTCGCTGCATGCAGACACTGATACACTGTGTCTGTGAACACCTGACAGACAGACGTTTACACGGCCAAGTATGCCTAAACCTGCGCCTGCCTGCTCGACGTCAAACACGGCCCGAATCAAAGTCAAACGAGATTAAACAATGCCGAAAATTATAGAGACAAGATATTTACGTGAATAATCCCATCACACAAAAAGCAGCAGAGCTGTTAGATTAGTACGGGGATATACCAAAAGTACTTTACAATCACGTGACATATTTTATAAGATTTGATAATCTCAAGTTACATAAAACATCTTTGAAATAAATATAATTCACCCCCATAAAGTAGGACATTATTTAAATTCTATCTAAAAGATATTAACATCTACAAAGGACCTTTCTGACGTTTCCTAACAATTCATTGCATAAGATCAAGACAGAACAGGTGCACTATGCAACTATGCAAAAACGGAAGCGTCGAGCACTGCTCGGATACGAGCAGATAATGGTTGATATACATAAAAGTCGCGCCTACGTATTTGCCGCGTGCACTTATACCAGTTTTGCTCTAACTAAATCTACGGAACATAATTCCACGCCGTCGTAACAGTACGATGTAATTATAATATAATAAATGCATTGTAAGTGATAGTATAAGTCTGACCCCACTTTCTGCGAGATCAGAATTTCTACTTTAGTTTTACAGCACACGCGTTATTCAACATTCTATACAATATGTATATTTTCGATAAAAAAATGAACAATCTTAAAATTTTGAACTTAGGACACGTTTTTAATAATTGCTAGTTTAGAATATCTATATAATATGTAACGTAGTTGGCAGGAAATAGTGGATTTACGCTTTTTACAGAGGTTTTCTAAATCTCCAATCCCGGAAAAATTGTACGTTGTAAGTTTTCTGAGTTTTCTAATCTCAGTGCTGAAAGTATACAAAGGCAACTAATTTACAATATAATAATAAGAATTTGAAAGATACTTCTATTCTTTGTAGGTTAGGAGAAAAAAAGACTGAAAGTAAAATGCATAATATCGTGCCTACCCTTGGGAATACATATGTTGAAATGAAGTACATTTGTTTTTAACAAAACGAATGGACAAAAACTTGTTTTCTATTAAACCCTAACCATCACAATACAAGTAAATAAACTATCAATTGTTTTGTTAAAAAGATGTTTTGTTTTTATTTTATCTTAATTAATTTAGAGTAAAATTACGTATGAAATTACAAGAAATGAGTATGCGAGCGCCAGTTTTAATAATATTGTGTCTTGTCGCATTTAAACATGGAAACTCACGCTTTTAAAAGAAATCTGGGAGAGAAAAAAAGGAGTTGCAGTTTCCCTTCCCTACTAGAAGAGGCGATTTAAGAAGCCCCGGGAGTTGGTTGCTAACACCTACTCTATAATTTAAGCACTTGAAACAAAGTGAAGTTTGAGATCCATGTAGAGGTATCGTGTTGTTTCCAGCATGGATTGTATGCGTGATGTTGCGAAGCATGCTGGGGCGGACACCCGAAATCTCAGCTACGTTATGGAGATTATCAACATTTATAACGAAAATATTCAACTGAGTTAATGATTGAGAAAACGATCCCCAGTCACGCGACGAGGACGACTTGATTTGTGGTGCGGGTATTTCGGTCGACTAATCAGTTCAATTTCCTGTGTGAAAACGAGCTCGGGTTACTGGGGCTAATGTGGATGGCACTACTATGATCAAACACATACAAAATATACAACTCCAGGCGTTTCCTGGTAAAAACGAGAGTAAAACAAAAAAATACTCCCAAACCAATTTCGTTGTCTCATAAAGTTTATAATAACTCATCTATCATCGTAGCACTGCATAAGTAAATAATGTAGTCAACACATGCTACTTCTTGTTAATGCGCAGTTTTAAAATACATTATCATTATCATTATTATCAAAAAAGCGGCATTTTTCTCGCGGTTCACATTCTAGTGGAAGCTTAATGTATTCCGCGGCCACACCACAGTTTTAACAAGGTGCTAAACTTGTGGCTGGTTTAGTCATTTGTGTTGTCGAGTTTGTAGCTGCTTTAGTTTAGGGTCAAGGGCAAGGATGTCAGAATGCTGAACAACAGATGACCATGTGTGTTATGAATGGGTGTGCAGAGAACATAACTGCCATTCAGTCAAAAGTACAATGTAATGTATAACATTTAACAAATATTTAGATATTACAATTTGTGTACACCAACAATATTTCTTGCTTTTGAAAATGTTCACCAACAGCACTTCGAATAGCCGTGGCCATGTATTTCAGCAGGAGTATCCAGACCTTCATTTTGAGATGGGCCAGATAGTTGGTGTAACTGAAGGAACTACCTAGAATGTTAACAATATAGTCATTAGAGTTTATCTTCATCATAATATGTGGGTGTAATCTCTAACATTCAACATAAAGCTGATTGCATGTTCAATTGGTCACTGCACTGAAGTAGACCTTGGGCCCGCTATAACCTCCTCACCCCCCTCACCCGGTGCGGAAGGTCTGAAAGTGGTTTTGACTTTTGAGTACTTTGACATATTGACTTTCGATTTTCACTTGTTAGCCAACATGGGTTTGGTGGGTACACCCACCAGGGGTGTCAAAATGTGGTACTGTAAAAAACCATACAAATATTAATTGAGGTATGTTGACAGTTGAAATAATAAATTATTTTTATAATTATGTACTCTTGGATACATAAGCTACTAAATAATATGATTTTTTATTTTCAGGGTTACACAAACCAGTTATATAATATACATGTTTTGTTTTTATTTCGAGCATAACATGTATATAGTTTGGCCCCTCTGTAACCACCCACCCCTCAAATAATGGAAGGTCTGAAAGTGGTTTCGATTACTATTATATATGGACTGTTGATTTTCACTTGTTAGCCAGCATGGTTTTGGCAGGTGTCTCTACCAGGGTTGTCCAAATGTGCCACCATACAAATCTATATTAATATTATATGCAATTCTTGAGAATAAATTCCAATGGTTGTAAGTATATAACCTCAAGCACCTAATATGCTTGATAACATGTTTTTTTTTTATTTTTAAGGGGTGAACAAAATATTTTATATACATTTTATGTGTATTTTTTAGGTTAAAATGTATCATGTTCGCCCCATCTGTAGCCCCCCACCCCTCCAATGGTTGAGGGTCTGAAAATGTGTTTGTATACTTTGATATGACCTTTTGATTTTAACTTGTAAGCTATAAGATGGATGGTAGGAACTAGAGAAGTAGACAATAGAGTACTACCATTGGACTCGACTATTTCGTAGCCACGAGAAGAGAGTACACAAGGGGTTGGGGCAACTTCATTGCATGTATTAATCTAACGCTTTAAACAAAATAAGACCATTTTTATGGCAACTTTTTACGGGCAGCAATTTGTGAGTAAATGGTATTTGGTACCTTTACCGTAGTTCGAGGTGATCGCTGGGCCTGGCCATCGACGCTTGAAACCTTAGACCAGAGATAATTAGTTACACTAGACTCTGGTCCGCACTAACTTGTTTATTATTTGTTCTTTTACAACATACTCGGCAGGTATATCATACGCTGTCGGCCTTTTAGTCGCCTCTTACGACAAGCAGAGCTACCCTGGAGGGTGGACGAGATATACCCCGGGCCTGGACGGGGTTGGTCCGCCCTTTCAACGTTAGTTATACACACGTATGTACAATGACACGTTTAAAATTTATTTTGCCTACGACAGTTTACTTAAGTTTTGAAAACGATTTGACATCGATGTCTGAAAATGATTAACATCGAAGTAAATGTGAAGTTGCACGGCAGCTCTAGCATGACATTTTCACTACGTTCGTTATTCAAACTAAAGTCATCACTATCCTCACTTCTGCTACTTCAAATCTTGCAAACGCAGAACTATATTTAACGCCATATGCTGCACGAAGAGGGGTTCCGTTCATTACGCTGCTTCATTATTGTCAAGCGCAGCAACATCTTACACGATATGGAAGCACAAGGATTGTTTGTAGCGCATGTGCGGTATAGAATCTTGCAGATGCACAGCTACATCTTACACGATATGTAAACACAAGGATTGTTTGTAGCGCATGTGCGGTATAGAATCTTGCAGATGCACAGCAACATCTTACACGATATGTAAACACAAGGATTGTTTGTAGCGCATGTGCGGTATAGAATCTTGCAGATGCACAGCAACATCTTACACGATATGTAAACACAAGGATTGTTTGTAGCGCATGTGCGGTATACGAGAATCTTGTAGATGCACAGCAACATCTTACACGATATGTAAACACAAGGATTGTTTGTAGCGCATGTGCGGTATAGAATCTTGCAGATGCACAGCTACATCTTACACGATATGTAAACACAAGGATTGTTTGTAGCGCATGTGCGGTATAGAATCTTGCAGATGCACAGCTACATCTTACACGATATGTAAACACAAGGATTGTTTGTAGCGCATGTGCGGTATAGAATCTTGCAGATGCACAGTACATCTTACACGATATGTAAACACAAGGATTATTTGTAGCGCATGTGCGGTATAGAATCTTGCAGATGCACAGCAACATCTTACACGATATGTAAACACAAGGATTGTTTGTAGCGCATGTGCGGTATAGAATCTTGCAGATGCACAGCAACATCTTACACGATATGTAAACACAAGGATTGTTTGTAGCGCATGTGCGGTATAGAATCTTGCAGATGCACAGCTACATCTTACACGATATGTAAACACAAGGATTGTTTGTAGCGCATGTGCGGTACAGAATCTAGTAGATGCACAGCAACATCTTACACGATATGTAAACACAAGGATTGTTTGTAGCGCATGTGCGGTATAGAATCTTGCAGATGCACAGCTACATCTTACACGATATGTAAACACAAGGATTGTTTGTAGCGCATGTTCGGTATAGAATCTTGCAGATGCACAGCAACATCTTACACGATATGTAAACACAAGGATTGTTTGTAGCGCATGTGCGGTATAGAATCTTGCAGATGCACAGCAACATCTTACACGATATGTAAACACAAGGATTGTTTGTAGCGCATGTGCGGTATAGAATCTTGCAGATGCACAGCTACATCTTACACGATATGTAAACACAAGGATTGTTTGTAGCGCATGTGCGGTATAGAATCTTGCAGATGCACAGCAACATCTTACACGATATGTAAACACAAGGATTGTTTGTAGCGCATGTGCGGTATAGAATCTTGCAGATGCACAGCAACATCTTACACGATATGTTAACACAAGGATTGTTTGTAGCGCATGTGCGGTATAGAACCTTGCAGATGCACAGCAACATCTTACACGATATGTAAACACAAGTATTGTTTGTAGCGCATGTGCGGTATAGAATCTTGCAGATGCACAGCAACATCTTACACGATATCTAAACACAAGGATTGTTTGTAGCGCATGTGCGGTATAGAATCTTGCAGATGCACAGCTACATCTTACACGATATGTAAACACAAGGATTGTTTGTAGTGCATGTGCGGTATAGAACCTTGCAGATGCACAGCAACATCTTACACGATATGTAAACACAAGGATTGTTTGTAGCGCATGTGCGGTATAGAATCTTGCAGATGCACATCAACATCTTACACGATATGTAAACACAAGGATTGTTTGTAGCGCATGTGCGGTATAGAATCTTGCAGATGTGCATCAACATCTTACACGATATGTAAACACAAGGATTGTTTTTAGCGTATATGCGGTATAGAATTTTGAGCTTCCGGCGAAGTCTCGATTGTTTTCCGTTTGTATTTTCTTTGACGTTCAAAATGCTTTTAGGCGATTTATCATGGGATTGAAATCTACTCCGATCAATGTATGACATAACACACATGTTTTGTATAAGTTACCAGAAACTTAATGGAAAATGCAAATGTTAAGAAATACACTTGAAATGGCAATTAATGCGTTCTCAACACAATCTACTAAACTATTTCGTCAATATTCCATCCGTCCATTTCGTCAAGATTCAAGGGCGATAAGCACAGACAACTGTCAAGTTAAGTGCAGGATTTCTTGCTATGGAATTGTCTATTACATGCTATTTCCGTGAACTCCTTAGAAACTATAAACAAATTATACACTAACTCAACTCATTCCGCCCGTCTCAATTTCACTTTTTGTTTTAGACAAGTAATGCAGTTATAGCATCTTCGTAATTAAATTACATTCATGGATGAATGCACTAAATAATATGTTTATCACTGCGTATATTAACTCAGCGCATTATACGTCAAATGCGTTTGAGGATTGGGTACCAGCTCCGACATGGATATGTGTGTATCTGCAGGCAGCAGCAGGTACAAGTGTTTAATTGCTAATGCGATACACAATATAAAACTTGTCTCGACGCCAGATATGTTGTGTTAGAAGAGATGTAGATTGTTACTTTTGATGTTATATCAAATAACGACGTTTATATACAAACACGTCAGATTAATGCGAGTTACTGACGTACAAGTTGAAAGAACGGTTTATAATTTGCAATCTCCACACTTGAAGTCTTAAAAGGAGTATCATCATATTTTACCTGTGTTCATGATCATGAGAGTAAATGCTAGCGATACAATTCCCGGAAAATCTTTCACTATTCAAGAAATAAGTGAAAGGATAAATAAGTTCAGGAATAACACACTGAAAATCTATATTGGTTCTGAAGCAACCTTATGTCACAACGAGTCATTCGTGGCCAACCAGCGAGCGCGAATTTGAAATACCAATTGTTAGAGCCAAGAAAAATTCGCGTTACGAAATAAAACAAAACTGTAATAATACCCCTGAAAATTTAAGATATAGACGAGAAGACATGTTAGTATGCTAATTAAGCGAGCAAAGCAAGCGTCTCCATTAGACTTTAATGGCACTTCGTTCTGTTTTTTTATTTTTATGTCTATTGATAGCGGTAGAACAGAATATCCGATCAACTTGAAATTTGGACCACCAAGAAGCCTCGATGTGGATTGAAGGTGTATAGTTTTGTGGCAAAATCGTTCGAAACGTTACAAAGTTACACTTTAGTTACTGTAAAATATTCTTCTAAAACAAAATGGCGGCAAAATGTGAGATAGCCATAAAATATTTTTCTGAAACACCGTAACGGCAAAATATGAGGTCGCTATATTATAGTAAATGTTCGTCCGGTCACGAATATACCAATTAAAAAATTAAACGCGATCTGATTTGATGAATTAGAGGCAAAAATTACATTTCTTTTGCTGTCAATACTGTTAGTAACGGTGGCGGACAGTGTTGAAGGCACTAGGCGGAATGACAAACGAAAATTCTTAGCAACGCACATTGCACTGCATTCAACAATGTCGGAAAGTATAATAGATATGGAAATTAGAACATTTTTTGCAATGCGCATTCTTGAATAGTTGTTAATTGTTGTTTTTATTAGTTTTGAGAACTTTTCGCCAGAAAGTTCGTAGATATGGGCGCGCTCGCTTATCAACGTTTTCCTAGTTATGCAGATTTGGAATCACGAAATAACGCGATTTGGAGCTTTCACCACGACATCTACGCAATATCTGTGTATTCGCGAAATAAGACCGTAAAACGAAAATGCGTTGAATATTGGCCAAAAATAAGTAAATAAGTGCTTGTGTAAGAAAAAACGCACAGATGAATTTAAAATACAAAGAAAATTTATAGGAAGTACTGTTTATACACATAAATGACTCGTCTTTATTCGAGTGATATTCCTAACTTGATTATATTTATAACGTTTTTTTTTGCTTGGTATGCGCATTATAAAAATACCGCCAAAACGCGAAATTGCCATTTTGAAAAAAAAATTGGGAAAAAATAAAACAATTTCTGTAGGGCTTTACCAACTGATTGGCCAATAACTCAGTGAGGTACGTGGCCAGCCTCAGTCAAGTTTAAAGCTTTGTGGGTAATATATGGAGATATAGCAATTGTAATACAATTTTGCTACGAACTGTGAATCGAAACCAGATCGCCGGCTCTACGTTACCTACCAGCTGGGGCCGGATTCACAAAAAGTCTTAACTTAGGCCTGGCCTATGTCTTACTGTACCTAAAGTGCTATTATAAATCCATGGTAAGGCCTACTACACAGCCCAATTGATAGCTAATTTCGTGGAAACCACAGTGAACTTGAAATATTTCAAAGAGGTGTTTGCAAATTCAGTGTTTTGTTTACTAATACCTTCACATTCTAAAAACAGACAAATGTGCATATCAAACGATATCTATTTACGTTCACACTTCGAAGAGACGTCTGGCCACCATCTTTGAATAAAGATAAGACCAACTCAGACCTAAGTTTTGATCGTAAGTGTTTGTTATTTACTAGGGTTTCTTAGCGACGTTGTGTCGAGGGTATGTGCAGGTCCGTATCAGCCAATGACGTGCCATAATCTAGTGTCCTAAAGTTAGGCCTGGACTTTTTGTGAATCCGGGCCCAGTGCTCTTGTAAACTTCTATTTTTTTTGGTGATTGTTGACACATGATCGATTAAACAGTAGACTGTGCAGACGATTTGCGCAAATCGTTTTCTATAAGATCGCATGCTATATTAATCACTGTCTCATATCCCCGAGTGATTATTGTAGCAGTTATTTAAATGGGAATCTTTAAAGCTCAACCACCAGAGCGCAGCACCGACACATGTGGTCTACCTGTCAAAATTAAAATATACTGATCGGCAAGGCGGTGTCAGAAAATACTGGCTTTGGTAGGCTGTGATTTAAAAATACCAACATCAACAAAGCGGTGACTTCTGTGTGTTGCTAGGGTACCTGACGTGTTTCTTCGTCAGTTGATGGTCAGTTGTCTTTATTGCTGTGATAAGGTTGACAGAAGTTAACTTTACGCGGGGGAAATATGGCGGTGTCTTTTCTATAATATGTGACGCCCGTGTTCGACTGATTTAGTTTGTAATATTATTTATGAAACCTTATTACCGATGTCAAGAAACATTGACACTGAAAACATTACAAAGAGATCTTTCAGAGTAGTAATATGTGTTCCCTGTGCCTTTAGGATACGACAAATACAGAGAGACAAGGGTAGGTCGTCCGTAGCTGTTAGTTACGGTCTGTTGGCCTTTGTTTTCATTGACGAATTTGTCTTAAAATAATATTGTTGAATAAATATGACTGTATAAAATCGGAGCCTCAAACGTAAAAGCATATTAAAGTTAAAATAAAATTACTAAATTAGGTGCTTCTTGCAACACACAGGCAATGTCATCCGTCAGCTAGCTAGTGGTTGAAAAGTCTAGACTAGAGGCTGTGATAAACCTGAATATGGTTAGGGCCAACACTAGGCGTTATAACTTATTAATTACATATTACTGTTTATTGAATTTTAGGGCTTAATGCTCGTTACCAAATGTATGTTGTAAATTTGAACTACCTGTCATCCCGCTCGTTCCCGTTGCAATCCGCGTTTGTTTACTATTTAAAAACCGGGTTGTTCTATGCTGCACTCTAGTGAGAAATTTTGACTGAAAGACTACCATTAACACAAAACGATCTGCGTGTATGCAGTCTACTGTTAAATCGAATGAAAATAGCATTTTTATAGAGATTAGTTCCAGCCACCCCGGTATAGCACCAGTAAAACAGTTCGGGTTGTTACGCCCACGTCGTTCGACGTTTCTGGGTTGCTGTGGACCCTGTTGTCAGACCAACTAGGGCCACGAAAGTCGTGTTTTAAGGCTGTGCGGGCACGGTTTTCAGTTTTCTAAAGTATGTATACAACGTACCCAAGTTAAGCTTTGAAATTGAAACCAGGATTTGTGTACCAGTAGATGAGAAAAATCATAGCACACATACCATTAAAGTTAACGAACTGAAAATTCCTCACCTATAGAACAAAGTATATGTACATTAACTGCAATAAAAGCTGGCTATCACAAATGTGTGTTTCTGGGCGAAGTTATGTTTTTAATGAAGCGGCGTACATCTAGCAATATCTACGGTACTGGTACAATCAAAATTACAAAAAAAATTATTTTGTAACTTTCATCCTGGTTTCAATTTCAAAGCTTTACTTGGGTTTGTTGTCCATATTTTAGGGAACTGAGAAACCGTGTCCGCACAGTCTTAACACATAATCATATATTTTCCTTTGAAGGAATTTAAGACCGTGTATCGACCTACCCGCGGAGCTTCCGATTTCTGTCGCTTAAAATGCCTTTAAAATGTTTTTAATGTTTTCAAAATGGTACCAAAATATCTCAACGTCTAGAACATTTTGTGCTCTTTCTTATGAATGTGTTTTGTTCCAATACATGTTTCGGTTTTTCAAATGTTCGCACTTTAGTAACGTGAAAGCGACAGAAATCGGGCCTCCGCCTCCGCAGGGTGTCACCATAAAGCCGTAAGACTGTGCCAAAGCAGGCTTCACTTCACTCGGTATTTATTAATGACTATGGGGCCTGTAATAATCTCCTTGTTACATCTGTTCTGTCCCCAAACGCCCTCCCCCCACGGCTTTACCTAACTATTGTCTCTCCTAGTTTCACATTATTCTTGTAAAGTTCAATAACTGGGGGGTTATTCCTGAAAGTTGTCACGGTGACATGGCTCACTTTAAGTGATATCTACGTAGTTGTTACTTGCTGTTGGCTGATTACAGAATTTAATTATTAACTTATAATCACGGAGTAAATTTGATTTCATGTAATACTTTCCTAACACTAATATTTTAATACTTATTTAGGCCATCTTCGTGCAAATTCTTCTCGTTCACTAATAGATATAAGTAATTAGTAAAAATCCTAATTAATTAATTGCATGATAATTAACAATTACATATAAATTACAATCATATTTTCATTATACCATTATATTACTGTAAATAACTTAAAAGTCTCATTTTAATATCTCGAGTGTATTGTGGTTGGAAAATTCAAAATATCGGGAATAGAAGAAAAGTGCTATTTTTAAGACAGCTTGCTGTATATAAATCACTGTAGTGACAAACATACGGCATAAGACACTATAGCAGTATTCCCTAGTATATGATTCTCAAAAGAACGTTTCAATTTATGGTGGTTTTGGTTTTTCACTATGTGGCGTACTTATTTGTGTGTGATGTTTCATAGTCGAGGGATACACCTTTTTGAATCCGATAGTAATAGAATCTCGTTGTTTGGTTTGAAATGCTGCCCTTCGAAATGTCTGAAAAAACAATAAAATGCTGTCCTGCTATAAGACCCATAATTTAGCGTTTTGACTCCATCGCACTGCATGAGAAACGCAGTCGAGGCGGTCTGCAGTAGGCAGCCTATACAGGTCTATAAATCATAACAGATAGAATTTAGCGATAGGAATAAGCAAACCACATCAGGTTTTTCTTGTTTAACAAGTGACAATATATTTTATTGGGTGTTATTCAGTTGCTAACAGCTTGTGTAGGCTACCAATTCAATGGCAATAAATCGAATTTGCTAAAAACGATATATCGGTGTATAGGTCAAAGTTGAGCGTACGTGACAATTATTTAGCTAGTTTGAACAGCTCCTCACTTGTTTGAACCAGTAGTTTCTTGTTTTAAACTTGATCACGTCACGTACAAACCATAACTTCAACGCACTATTTTACGTGAAAGAAACTATGTATAGGCCTACGAAGATGATTTATAGAGCTACCGACTTTCGTGCTCGCTCCTTGTTAAATAATTATGGACCTTTTTCTGTTACAGGGACTAATTACTTACAAATCACATATTTATACGTTGCCGTGTGCCACACTTATTCCAATAGCCACTTCCACCCAGATTTTTTCCAATGGTTAGGTCGACAATATTGCTTAAAATAGGCAAATGTTATGAAATTTGTCTGTGTGTTTAAGACGGAGTGTGGTACTCTCATAGTAGTTGAGACAAAAAATACGCAATTATACACAGTAGGAATGGTAATTAAATGTTACGTGAAAGGGTCAACAATATGTGACAAGACAAAAATGAGATAATAAATTAGCTAAAAAAGCAAAGAAATTCAGCGCAGCAAACATCTATGACATAAATTACAACTCAAGTCGGGACAGTAAAGCTATCGGTAGTATACAGGCGTTTGCCAATGCAGCCACCAGAGTTTTAGGGAGTGAAGCACAATGGCTTGTAGGAATCAAGTTACTGCTTGGAAGTTTTGTTTATTTTTTACATAAAATTATGTCAATTCTATCGCATTTTTTGTTATCCGTTTCACTTGTGAGGAATCAGCTTTACTAGTAGCTTGACCACCACAGAAATGCTTTGCGTGTAGTTAATTCAGATTTGGAATCAAAATCTAAATAATTTGTACGATAGTCAGTGTGTGCTTCCATGACTATGGTAATTATATCTAATAATTACTATCTAATAATTACTAAATACTACGTCATATAAATGTCCACTTCATATAACTGATTTACTAAGATGTCCTGCTTTGAACTTTGCTAAAAACGCTTTGCCACGCTTATAGCCCTTTGGAGCAAATGAAAGAGTATAGGAGTAAGGACTATTACTCGTGCCACACAATTCCGTGCGTGGCATTGTTATTCTTCACAGGTGCAACTCTTGATTATGAGATAGAAGAGTATAGGAGTAAGGACTATTACTCGTGCCACACAATTCCGTGCGTGGCAGTGTTATTCTTCACAGGTGCAACTCTTGATTATGAGATGAAAGAGTATAGGAGTAAGGACTATTACTCGTGCCACACAATTCCGTGCGTGGCAGTGTTATTCTTCACAGGTGCAACTCTTGATTGTGAGATGAAAGAGTATAGGAGTAAGGACTATTACTCGTGCCACACAATTCCGTGCGTGGCAGTGTTATTCTTCACAGGTGCAACTCTTCATTGTGAGCATAGTAGATGGACTCTGACATCATCTTCATCATTGATTGATCTGAGATACAAAATGACAAAAATGCTTGTTCTGCGGCGCCTGAAAAGCCGTGAACTTGTTTGTCCATTTGTTCACTGATGGCCGCTTGTTATTGCACAACTAATCGTAAATGTGTGACAAAACGAAGTTTCTGGTAAAGCTGATTCCATTCTGTTACGTGTCTACCATATCATACGATAACAAACACATCCTTATTTTTCCACTAAAGCATCATCTTGCCAAGTTGATCATCACCTCCGACTTATTCATGCCAGTCCACAATTGTTTGTATCTATATTCAGGCATCAAATAAGTAGGCGCAATATGCAAATGCTACGTTGTTTTAGATTAAAAGCGTCCGTATCAACTACCGAAACCACGGGCTAAACAATTTTTGTAACTATAGATAAAGTTGAAGAACAATAACCTTTGACTAGGCCTACTGAAGGACATTTACGAATAATGACGGAACGGGACCGCGTGGAAGAGATGAATGTAGACTTAAGCCAGCGGCCGCAGCCACATAATGCCAGGGCTTGACAAAACATTGGCGTGGAGAAGCGCCACATTGGGTTCAAGACTTGGAGAGTACTGCAAATCTACATTACTGGCCAGACTCATTAAAAATATAATCGGTTCGTTCGCACTAGTTGGAGATTCTGCGAAATGGTTTCAAGGCCATCGAGAAAGCCTAACTTCATGGGATGAGTAAGAGTTCCCACGACAGTTTCGAGCAACGCTTGTGAGTGAATCAACCCTTCCAGAACGACGGAAAAATAAACAAAAACGAGTCCAGGTAAAAGGAGAAAATACACAGTTATTTCCACAATAATGTAAGACTAAATGAAACGATAGTTATTATACCAAACAAAAATGCAAAATATTTGCAAAAAAGAGGCCAAGCCCAAAACGAAGAAGATACCCCGTTACAAACCAAAGAGGGCACACGTACAAAACACGCCAATTTTTAAAGAGGCTCAACTTATAAAGGGGTGATATCTAAAATTGTGGCCAAGCCAAATATTTTAGCTCCAATACACAAATATAGTAATTATAATTAAATTTGCAAATATATAAATGTTTACATCACTTAATTGTTGATAAATAAATATAATAACAACAATGCACATCAAGAAAGTAACCATGTTTCATGAACACAGTGCAAACACAATTGTCCAGCAATGTTTGTATTGTGCAGTGCAAACACAATACAATACAAAAATACACAGGAGACAGGATTAAGTAAAAACAATGACCATAATACATAAGCAAATATACCAAAACAACAACAACAACAACAACAACAACAACAACAACAACAACAACAACAACAACAACAACAACAACAACAACAACAACAACAACAACAAAATTGCATAATTACATAGTACCTTATGTGGCAACAGCGCCTGGAATATTTTATTTTTAAAGCAATTGTTACTTTCAAAACAAATGTCAGTGCTGAAATGCTCAGCTAACTGGTTGTACGTGGACTGTAATGCTCATAGACATCAATTCTATTGCTGGGAACGTAAAATGTAGAATGCCTTTTAGTTGTTCTCAGGGTGGCGAAAAAGTTTACATACGTTATCAATGGGGTGTCTATTGAATTATGTGTGATTGTCTGTGATCACGTAGTGGGTGAGAGCAGCGTACCGTGTTGACATACTTGAATGACACCTCTCTTACACCATCTACTGTATTATCAGCACAGCATTTAGTTTCACCTCACCGCTAGGTCACAGCACCTAGTGTATGGGTATCACGTAGTGGGTGAGAGCAGCGTACCGTGTTGACATACTTGAATGACACCTCTCTTACACCATCTACTGTATTATCAGCACAGCATTTAGTTTCACCTCACCGCCAGGTCACAGCACCTAGTGTGTGGGTATCACGTAGTGGGTGAGAGCAGCGTACCGTGTTGACATACTTGAATGACACCTCTCTTACACCATCTACTGTATTATCAGCACAGCATTTAGTTTCACCTCACCGCCAGGTCACAGCACCTAGTGAGTGGGTATCACGTAGTGGGTGAGAGCAGCGTACCGTGTTGACATACTTGAATGACACCTCTCTTACACCATCTACTGTATTATCAGCACAGCATTTAGTTTCACCTCACCGCCAGGTCACAGCACCTAGTGTGTGGGTATCACGTAGTGGGTGAGAGCAGCGTACCGTGTTGACATACTTGAATGACACCTCTCTTACACCATCTACTGTATTATCAGCACAGCAATTAGTTTCACATCACCGCTAGGTCGCAGCACCTAGTGTGTGGGTATCACGTAGTGGGTGAGAGCAGCGTACCGTGTTGACATACTTGAATGACACCTCTCTTACACCATCTACTGTATTATCAGCACAGCATTTAGTTTCACATCACCGCTAGGTCGCAGCACCGAGTGCGTTGAACAAAAAATGAGTTCGATTGAGATGTTCGTTCGCCGCTGTATCGATACATCTGCAACACGCGGCCCCAAGTCTGGATCTCCAACCAACACTTCTCATTAACGCACGTGACTAATCATCTGATCAATCAATATGATCCACTGGTCACTTGGAGGACCCACGCATTGTTAACTAATTGACCGCTGTACTGATGGCCTGACTGCTCGTTAGCTCTGTAACGTAAGTTTCAAGACCGGCACCAACGTCACGTAATAAGGTGTAACTGATGAAGCCACTAATTTTTGTGTTAGAAGAAATTGGCCACCATGAGATTGCTGAATGTGAAAACAAATAAACCACGACTCGTCCAGTATGTAACGCCAAGGTGGAAGCAAGGCAAGGAAGAGAAATGCCCGTGAACTACCTCATAATAATCTCGAAGATCTGTAGTGTAATCAAGTAACCCAGGTTTTATGGGTTCAAAGATTGGTTCAACCGCTCATCGTTTGGTTTGATCAAATCTAAACTTTATATCAGATATTGCAGCGTTTAATGTAACATTGCTATAAACGTGCATATTATAAAAATTAAGTTTGATCACGACGTCAATAAAAATGGTAAGACACATAGATTTCTTGAATGTATATGCCTATACCTACACTTCGACTAGATATGCCTGTCATATACTTCGACAACGTATGGTCGTTTTTCACAAGACGTAAAAAAAGAAAAAAAACAACAACCAAAAACACTTCACTAAGTCACGAAAATTTAACACTTCACAATGTCATCGAAACACTTTTATATCACTGGGTAGCTCTACCAAGCTGTTTGAACTTGCTTCCAGTAATGCGCCCCCCCCCCCCCCCCCCCCCCACCCCCCTTTGAGATACTGCAGCAGTTTTTCCTCGTCGTCTTTGAAAATGTTCAGCAACAGTCTGATTGTATACCGGAAACACCTGCTTAACTTGAACGGTAGCCACAATCTGTTTCCAAGTCGAAGGTAGTGTGAGTGTCATCTCGCTTTTATAATAACAATAATATAATTAATAATAATAATAATAATAATAATAATAATAATAATAATAATAATAATAATAATAATAATAATAATAATTATAATAATAATAATAATAATAATAATAATAATAATAATAATAATAATAATAATAATAATAATAATAAAAATAATACTACTAACATATTCATTTGGAATTATTAAATGGACACATGACAGAACTTCATGCCCTAGAAATTCTCACCCGCACAACATTCACCAAATACAGAAGTCATCACCCTAAGTCAGCAATAGAACGAGTGACTCTACCTAGAGAAAAAGGGGGAAGAGGCTTGATTGATTTAAACAATTTATATTATAAACAAATTGAAATTCTGAGAAAGTACTTTTATACAAAATGCCCACATTCACAACTTCATAGAGCTATAGTATCGGCAGACAAGTCGCTTTCTCCCCTCAATTTAAATGACGGAAATTTAAACTTGCTTCAAAAACTAAATTCTGACACAGCAAAAGAGATCAGAATATCAGAAAAGACGTTACATAGCAGACATTATAAAGAACTTCTTAAGGATAGCGTCGATAGGGTAGCATCGAACAAATGGTTAACGTCCGGGGACATTTTCAGCGAAACAGAGGGATTTATGATCGCTATTCAAGATAAGGTAATCAAGACTAACAATTACAAAAAATACATACTGAAAGACGTCACAGTGGAAGATAAATGTAGAAAATGTAATTTGAACGGCGAAACAATTGAACATATCGTATCTGGGTGCAAAATGCTTTGTCAAACAGATTATCTTCATAGGCATAACCAAGTTGCAAACATTGTACATCAAAAATTAGCCATGAAGTATAAACTTATAAACACAACCACTGCGTATTACAAATACAAGCCTGAAAAGGTATTAGATAGTAAAGACTACAAATTATATTACGACCGGGCAGTTATTACAGACCAAACCATACATCACAATAGACCGGATATTATATTTATTGACAAGAAGAAACAAGAAACGATTTTAATTGATGTTGCCGTCCCTTTATGCCACAATGTAGAGACAACTTGGCGGGAAAAGATAAACAGATATAAGGAATTATCTATTGAAATAAAAAGGTTGTGGAAGCAGAATAATGTAACTGTTATACCGTTAATTATATCAGCAAATGGCATTGTTCCACGTAAACTCCATGACAGTATTAAAATAATTGGTCTCCAACCGAACATATACATCGAGATGCAAAAAGCAATTATTTTGAACACGTGTAGGATAGTGCGAAAATTTTTGAACTAAGAAGAATGAAGACTTCAAGAAGTTCTCCATCCCGATGGTGGTTTTCGTGGTTTCCACCGTACAAAGAGCGAATGCTGGGATGAGTACAAATCGGCCACGACCGTACATAGCATCCACAGTTCGGTTTGGAAAAAATAATGTGGACAATGATATATTAAGTAGTATAGCCAAATCTGGGCATTTGAGAAGCAGAAGAAGAAGAAGAAGAAGAAGAAGAAGAAGAAGAAGAAGAAGAAGAAGAAGAAGAAGAAGAAGAAGAAGAAGATATATTAAGTAGTTCTAAGTAGATTTTAATAAGGTAAACACATGGAAATACTTGACATTTGTGTCCGTACAACATGTTTATGCCGGTTTTGACCGAGTTTGTATGTATTGCAACAATAAAAAAATAATAATAGTAATAATATTAATAATAATAATAAAAATTATAATAATAATAATAATTATAATGATAATAATTATAATAATAATAAAAAAAAAAAAAACTGTGTGAACCGGGTCTAAGAGTCACGTAAAAATTTTCTCCTTATTAAAAATGTAATTTCCATGATAGAAGGAAGAATCGGTCCCAGTTTTTGACATAGGGGTGTTCCATAAGATGTCTACTACGAGAGAAACTGAAGGGAAGTACTAGTTTGCATTTATATTCAAATAAATAATAGTTTAATTTAGTTTAAAGTGGTTGTTCCGATAGGAACAAATGAACGTAAATAATTTTGGCAGACGAATTAGGTCAATATGGGCGTAGATTTAGTTCATATTATTCATTACACATAATTTACCAAGATTATATGAATACAGTTAGATGTATTAGCTGTTGTACGTAAGCACTTTTCAATCTTTTCAGAATTAAGAGGACTTTTCGTCTTTGAAATCTGAGAAGTAATTGGAAAATTACGAGATGGCAGTCCACAAATTTGCCGCTAACAGCGCGCGCGGTTCTGGAGTTCGACGAGACCTCACCAGGGGAATAGCGAGAGGACTCCTATCAAGGACGTTGAAGGGAAATAATAGTGAACTTTCGATCAAACTGGGAAGTGTATCGACTGAGTGCATTGACTTTTTGAAACAACAAAACGAACTTTGACAGCTGTTATAGAAAATAATTTTGACAGAACATGACGTGAACATTAACATACCGAAGAACATTTAGAACTAGTTTAAACTTATGAGAGTGAATCCTTCGAGACAACATCCATCCTGACATGGTTTTCGTGGTTTTCCATTGTCCATAGTGTAGAATTACTAGGATGTCATCGAGAAATCGGCCACGACCGTGCACACAGTAACACGACGCAAAGAAGACACACACGAAGACAACGCAAATAAGATCATATCATTATGCAGTGTATACTATGAACAAGTACTAATAAGACAGTAACAACTGAAGTTGAACAAGGTACCTCATGGAAATACTTGACATTACATCTGTATTGTCCGTATAACATGTAAACACCGGCTTTGACCGAGATTGATGACTGTTTAATTAAACTAGTAACATGTGATTAGTGAAGTTAAATAAGGTAGACACATGGAAATACTTGACATTACGTCCGTATAACATGTTAACGCCGGTTTTGACCGAGATTGTATGATTGTGATACATTCAATAAAATAATAATAATAATATATACTTCTCTACTTTGCAAATCAGTATTATCAGTATCAGTATTATTATGGTTGAATAATAATAATAATATAATGCACAACCGTTCCATTTTAACATTTATTAAAAAGAAGAACTAATTGCCTGTACTGTCCACTTGTTGAAATGTATTTGCAGTATTACCCACACAGACTGTGTAAGTCTGATTTGCATGTTTGAACACAATGCATTACTTTGACCATAAATATGTCTTACCGCTGTTCTGATTAGATCTGTACTATATTGAAACGTTGGACAATGACGAAATCTACAAAACAATATTTCATTGAACACTGTAATACAATTGACGAATAGTATACTTTGGTTGTCTTTGTTCACCAGCCACTTTGCGCTAATTTATTATTTCGATTTATAGCTACAGTTAGAAAAAGAGAGGATTTTTAAATAAAAGCTCATCGCATGGGCCCCTTATCGAAGCTTTTCTGCACACACTTCTTTATATTCCTAATTACATCTTTAAACGGCCCTATGTATTTTTTGAGCCACTGTATTTGGCCGCGGTCGATTAGCCGTCAGTAAACCGCGGTCCGGTGCGTCCCAGGTTCGAATCCTGGCTATGGAATGAATGTCATGTGTTTTTTCATCGTCATTATCACCCACTCACCGTCTCGATTAGCATCGTTGCCAAAATATGAGACGTCAAGCCCTAATATCATTATAATGTGTGTTTTTAGTTGTTTACCATATTTTTTGACGTAGATTACTAACATTCTAACATGAACAAGCGATAATTGTCTTATACCATATTACAGAACTTGCTATAAAATATATTTCAATAATAATTGTTTCCTCAATGATTGGTTACTGTACAAAGTTTCCATGTGCAACTATAACATGCTCGTTAATGGAAGTTAAATCATGTTCCAAATATATGTAATTAAAAATTATCAAAGCGTGTACACTAGAAGATTTACTAAACAAGTATATGGTCACGCGCTGCACGCCGGTCTGACTGTCTTCATGTGGAGGCACAGTAACTGTATCCGGTCAGACTGTCTTCATGTGGAGGCACAGTAACTGTATCCGGTCAGACTGTCTTCATGTGGAGGCACAGTAACTGTATCCGGTCAGACTGTCTTCATGTGGAGACACAGTAACTGTAACTGGTCAGACTGTCTTCATGTGGAGGCACAGTAACTGTATCCGGTCAGACTGTCTTCATGTGGAGACACAGTAACTGTAACTGGTCAGACTGTCTTCATGTGGAGGCACAGTAACTGTATCCGGTCAGACTGTCTTCATGTGGAGACACAGTAACTGTATCCGGTCAGACTGTCTTCATGTGGAGGCACAGTAACTGTATCCGGTCAGACTGTCTTCATGTGGAGGCACAGTAACTGTATCCGGTCAGACTGTCTTCATGTGGAGGCACAGTAACTGTATCCGGTCAGACTGTCTTCATGTGGAGACACAGTAACTGTAACTGGTCAGACTGTCTTCATGTGGAGGCACAGTAACTGTAACTGGTCAGACTGTCTTCATGTGGAGACACAGTAACTGTAACTGGTCAGACTGTCTTCATGTGGAGGCACAGTAACTGTATCCGGTCAGACTGTCTTCATGTGGAGACACAGTAACTGTAACTGGTCAGACTGTCTTCATGTGGAGGCACAGTAACTGTATCCGGTCAGACTGTCTTCATGTGGAGACACAGTAACTGTATCCGGTCAGACTGTCTTCATGTGGAGGCACAGTAACTGTATCCGGTCAGACTGTCTTCATGTGGAGACACAGTAACTGTATCCGGTCAGACTGTCTTCATGTGGAGGCACAGTAACTGTATCCGGTCAGACTGTCTTCATGTGGAGACACAGTAACTGTAACTGGTCAGACTGTCTTCATGTGGAGGCACAGTAACTGTATCCGGTCAGACTGTCTTCATGTGGAGGCACAGTAACTGTATCCGGTCAGACTGTCTTCATGTGGAGACACAGTAACTGTAACTGGTCAGACTGTCTTCATGTGGAGGCACAGTAACTGTATCCGGTCAGACTGTCTTCATGTGGAGACACAGTAACTGTAACTGGTCAGACTGTCTTCATGTGGAGGCACAGTAACTGTATCCGGTCAGACTGTCTTCATGTGGAGACACAGTAACTGTAACTGGTCAGACTGTCTTCATGTGGAGGCACAGTAACTGTATCCGGTCAGACTGTCTTCATGTGGAGACACAGTAACTGTAACTGGTCAGACTGTCTTCATGTGGAGGCACAGTAACTGTATCCGGTCAGACTGTCTTCATGTGGAGACACAGTAACTGTATCTGGTCAGACTGTCTTCATGTGGAGGCACAGTAACTGTATCCGGTCAGACTGTCTTCATGTGGAGACACAGTAACTGTAACTGGTCAGACTGTCTTCATGTGGAGGCACAGTAACTGTATCCGGTCAGACTGTCTTCATGTGGAGACACAGTAACTGTATCTGGTCAGACTGTCTTCATGTGGAGGCACAGTAACTGTATCCGGTCAGACTGTCTTCATGTGGAGGCACAGTAACTGTATCCGGTCAGACTGTCTTCATGTGGAGGCACAGTAACTGTATCCGGTCAGATGTCTTCATGTGGAGACACAGTAACTGTAACTGCCTATACAGATGCACCGCCTATAAAGGACGCAGACAAGTGGCCAAAGGTATAGGTATAGGCGTTACCCAAAGTCAAAAGATCTGGGGTAGAGACTCAGCGGGGACATACTTTGGTCTGCGATAAGAGTGGTGTACATTTCTATAGAAATTATTGCAACTTTTCACGCAATCTCTAGAGTTAGAGAACAATTGTGACATCAAGAATAATGCCTTCCAGTGTTACAATAGTACAACAGTTTACCAACACGCTTATTAATCAACTACGAACTCTGGTAATAAAAGAGCGTATTCGCACATTGCATGTGGACACTTGGTGTAATGTGACTCCCAGGGAGAGCCCGGGGGGTCGAACCCTGGCCGCCTGCGGAGATTCACACTATTAATAATTATTCTTAGAAGGTGCCCAGGAGTAATATCCTTAATCACTAGTGGGGTGTCTTTATACTTATAATTGCCACACACTTAAAATGAGATTTATATGATATAACGTGCAGCCGGGCTATGCGTTAGCAACCTGGCAGCACAGGCTATTATTACAATCATGTAAAAGGATACGAGATATTCCAGACACGGACAAGGAGCGTTTTAATTAGTTTGAACGTCGTTGTGATTTGATTTGTTGATGTTATTCGTGTGTTGCAAAGCAAACATGTTTTAGGTTTCATTTTCGAATTTATTAAAATAAAAAATACCATATATTGAGGTGTGATTGCCTGCACAAAATATAATGGTTGATCGTAGCACAGTAGAAAAACGTTTTGTAAATCAATTTAAATTATTATTCTTCAATTTTCAAGTAGTTTCATTTTGGCGCAAAGTGTATTTGTAGTTACCAGCCCAGCAGCATATTCAGGAATGTAGAGCACGAGCAGGGGCCATTTATTGGGCTGACATTTAAAAGGACTAAAGTTAATTATTGGTTCTTTAATTTAGTTTAGTTCTGTTTAATGGAGTTGAAATTTGCTTGATGGACTAAATTAGTTTGTTTGGTCAAAATTTGTCTTTTTTCAAGGTAGTTTTGGTGAAAACCTGTGCTTCAGAGCAGCACAATGAAAACAAATATTTTTCAAAGTGTGCCTCTTCGCAAACGAGCAAGCTACTGAAGTAGCTAACGTTAATTTTTGATAAGCAGTAATTAGACTAAGGGCCGGTAATATAATCTTCTAACAAGAAATTTATTTGTACCAATTAATTATTTGGAGGATTTCAAGGGTTTTGATTAGTGGTTGCATGGAGAAAACAAGCTATTCGACGAGTAAATAGTTATCGGTACATTGTAAGACTGGACCTAAGATTTATATTTTAACAATTACTTATTTATTGAAGAGGACAACATTCAATATTATCAGGTGTCAATAAATGTTACCGATTTAAAAAAACTTACATAATTAATTTTTTTTTGGCTGCATACATTGTTCTTTGAATTAAATATTGCATTGCATGGGTTGGAAGCTTTCTATATTTCTTTTGGCTTTGACGCCTTTATTTTAGAAATAAAATAACATTATTTCTGCAAGTTTTCACTTATAAGTGTGCGAGTTGACATTTCAGAGCAAAGTTTCACAACACATTTCATCCGGATTAGGCGACAAAAGAGTGTATTTCCAGCAGAATTCCCACAGAGTACTATTTTAAAATGTGTATCAACAACCCTAATATACTGGCTACGTCTAGTAACCTGCGTTTCAATATTATGTAGAATCACACTATCACACTTAACAATCTACATAGCGTGTAAGCATTAAGTGTGCCCATGGTACTCTTTCACGTGCTGACGTTTGTTCGTGTTTGCTGATAACAGTAAATCCAAGACATGAACTGGTGTCCACACTTAATTATCTGTGTGTTCGACTTGTTTAACCCTATCCTTTCGGACTCAATTAACCATTCTCATCACAACAGCGAAGCGACCTTTAATTATTTTAAGGAATCACTATTGCGCTCTGTACTGAGTCAATGACCACTACTTTAAATTTCTAACTGGTTTGCCATTAAGAGCACCGAGTTGCAGGCCCTAATCTGGAGATGACCGTATCTGGAGATTTGGATGTGCCGTAATGTCTTGTTAAAGATTATTATCGTCTTGATTCAATGCTCACTACATGAATTTAATGGGGTGTATTAATAATTATTAATTACACGTTAAAATGTTATCTGAGACATGGTCCAAACCACCGGACCTTGGCTGAGGCTGCCGGGAATAGCTTGCCTGTTACATGGTGCCACCATCTAGGCGCGGTTATTGGAAACCATGCTGCTACCACACCTGTCTACAACACAATACGAACATGTACAATAGTCACTATTATTGTGTATGTAGAGTTAAATCCTATCTACAAACAATTACCGCACAATTATTTAAGTATGGAAATATAATAAATAATCAAATGTTAATAAATGATGATATGAATTGAATTACGTAGGCCTACGTTTGACACATAGTTTTAGTCGTCAAGTCTTCAAGTAGTCAAGATTGTAATCTAGAAAATGTTATATTATTATTATTATTATTATTATTATTATTATTATTATTATTATAATACTAATAATAATTAATGAAAAAAAGATAAAAAGTTAAAAAAATTAAAGATAAAAGATAAACAGATATAAGGAGTTATCTATTGAAATAAAAAGACTGTGGAAGCAGAATAATGCAACTGTTGTACCGTTAATTATATCAGCAAATGGTATTGTTCCGCAAAACCTCTATGACAGTATCAAACTAATTGGTCTCCAACCGAACGCATACATCGAGATGCATAAAGCAATAAATTTGAACACATGTAGTACGAAAATGTTTGGACTAAGAAGAATGGAGACTTCAAGAAATTCCCCGTTCTGATGGCGGTTTTCGTGGTTTCCACCATACGAAGAGCGGATGCTGGAATGAGTACAAATCGACCACAACCGTATACATAGCATCTACAGGTGGTTTTGGAGAAATAATATGAGCAATGATATATTTAATTAGTTCTAAGTAGATTTTAATAAGGTAAGCACGTGGAAATACTTGACATTTATGTCCGCACAACATGTATACGCCGGTTTTGACCGAATTTGTATGTATTGCAACAATAAAATAATAATAATAATAATAATAATAATGTAAAGATTAAAACATCAGAATGTTTAGGGTTTCGTCAATTATGCATTTGAACATATCACTGACATTTGAAATTCGTTTTCGAGAAAATGTTAAAATTAATGTTACAGTCGATTTTCATTTGTGTAGGACCAACACACGGATTAATTGATTCGTGATTCCATTTGATATCGTTTGCATAGGCGATAAAAGGGCAAATAAATGGGATCAATTCGCTATTGAAACTCTGGGAGGTTCAGGCTAGACAAAACTGCTATAACCATTGGCGTAGGGAATTGTCAGTGAAACGTAAGTTTCTCTCTAATAAACTAAATGAAAACCTGATAATCTAAAATGCCTTTTGTATTGAAGTGTGTTTCAAAAGGATGACAAAATGTATCAATATAAACTTACAGGTAGTAATAAAAATGCCTCACCACAAGGAAAACTACTTCATAGACATACAAATGTCACATTTCGACGGTTTGTCTCTATGGATGCCTCAAGAATCCTCTGCTCTTGAAATCATGAGTACTGCTTCAATGAAGTTTTGTTTGTTGATAATTTCAGTGGCTGGGTTTTACTGTACTTAAAATAACGATGTTTTCTCTTTTAGACAGTATACTGATTGTGCGCTATACAGAACATCGTCTCCATACAAACATACGGGGTGTTTCTTGTGCGCTATACAGAACATCGTCTCCATACAAACATACGGGGTGTTTCTTGTGCGCTATACAGAACATCGTCTCCATACAAACATACGGGGTGTTTCTTGTGCGCTATACAGAACATCGTCTCCATACAAACATACGGGGTGTTTCTTGTGCGCTATACAGAACATCGTCTCCATACAAACATACGGGGTGTTTCTTGTGCGCTATACAGAACATCGTCTCCATACAAACATACGGGGTGTTTCTTGTGCGCTATACAGAACATCGTCTCCATACAAACATACGGGGTGTTTCTTGTGCGCTATACAGAACATCGTCTCCATACAAACATACGGGGTGTTTCTTGTGCGCTATACAGAACATCGTCTCCATACAAACAAACGGGGTGTTTCTTGTGCGCTATACAGAACATCGTCTCCATACAAACATACGGGGTGTTTCTTGTGCGCTATACAGAACATCGTCTCCATACAAACATACGGGGTGTTTCTTGTGCGCTATACAGAACATCGTCTCCATACAAACATACGGGGTGTTTCTTGTGCGCTATACAGAACATCGTCTCCATACAAACATTTTCTTTATCTGAAAACCATTCACTATTGAACTGTCATTATTATTCAGTATTAACTATTCACTATGTCACATACACACGCACATCCTTTCGACTTACTAAATGCACTACTATCCAATAATAATCAGCGAGGGCATGTTTGTTTTTTTTAAATAAGTAAAACAAATTATTGTATTGATCTCATTGTACTTGTTAATATCTACTGAAGTTCACAAAGAATGATGAGTATAACGAGCGTGTTGCTAATGTCAGGTGAGAGCCAGCGCAGTTGATGGCGATGTTTTTGTAAACCACGGTCTCTGCGTTCCAGGTTCCAGGTTCGAACCCTGGCTCGGGCATGGATGTCATGTGGCGTTTTTTCATCTTCATAATCTTCAACGTCTCGATTAGCATCGTTGCAAAAATATGAGACGTTAAATCCCAAATATCATCATCCTTAGAGTCGAGTTGTATCGTCACATCAGTATTAACTAAACAACAAACATTTTAAACATTTGCTTTACTGCTGAACGCTGGTTATCTAAATATAATTTGCTTCAAGTACATATAATAGTCTTGATGTCAGGGTAATTTATATTTACAGATCCACTCATCCAGCATTGCTCTTATAAAACTGACGTTGACACTAAATCAATCATTGAAGATTGATTAATGATTATTAGTATTGATATTTTATTGTATAATGATACAAGGTCATTAGTCGCTTCTAGCGACAAGAATTTATATATACAATCAATGCACGTTTTATCCACGGCCAGAGACGAAAATATTAATTGTTCATGCCTTTCTGGTAACGTAATAATATACTAGTCTAAATAAACTGGTACTCATAATTAACATAACATAAGACACATAACGTATGAATTGAATATAATATACGTCGACGAAGAATGAAGTATAACATAACTTTCGCTGAACCCATGTGTGTTATTTCCATATTGTGTTGCATTTGTTTCTGGCTCCACCCATGTATTATGTACTAAGGACGTGTCCGAATTAAGTTTTATCGTGGCTAATTCTAATTCTAATTCTAAAAATACGTCACCGTTTGGTGGTGACGTCATAAGCACCGTCCGAATTCATCAAAAAGCATAAGTCTAATTCTAAAAACGTTAAGAATTAGCAATGGATTTAAGTAATTGAAAGTGCACACTCGTTTTGGTCTTAATTTCTTAATGGCCGCTGGAAGTCAGCTGGACGAACGAGAAGAAGACAAAAATGCTGACAAACAAAGGTCAAAATTGAAATGTAAATAAAGAGATTGTTGTATATCACGTGAATGTACCTGAAAATAGTGAAATGACTGGTGAGCCTATGCTTACCGGTACACCGAGCGCATAAACGACCAATCTAACCTCAAATTTTCATGTAGGGCGTGAGCACCAAGCTCGTTCTTTCTCCGCAGTGTGGCGCTACAGTAAGTTAGTACTGTACGAAATGGTACCCAGTTCGAGAATTAGAACGTTATAATTTTTTAGACTTAGACTTAGACTTAGACTTAAGAATTAGAATTAGAACTAACGTTTTTTCAATTCAGACACGTCCTAAGATATGGAACATTGAGTTGTATTTTCCATTTGTTCGATGAAGACTAACTGGACAATCGCTGTCACGAGCAACACTAGGAATAACTTGGCATTCTTTTTTTGTTTGCACTACAAATACCCATTTGTATCAGTAGATGTTTATAGAAACGAACTAGGCTAAATAAGCTTGCATGGCAGTGATAGTTTACAACTGTACGGCCGAGCAAAGATCGGCCGCCACCTGCAGTGGACGGTGCTTCACGTCCAAGATGTGAGCCTGGGAGATGAAGACAAGTTCAACGTGGGACGAAGAAAGCGAATAATATTGAGGAACATGTTCACCTTAGCGGGGTGGGGGTTTGGCGGTTGGGTAGCTTCGTGTCGGACCGTAGCGTAACTTATAACCTTTCTGGTCACCTCAACAGAATCTAACAAAGATGCAAACAAGGGCAGTTAAAGTGCCTTACAACATGCTCTGGTTAACAGGCGAGGGGTCCCAAAGACACTGTGGACAAGTTCTCGCTAAGAAAAAAGAGCGTGCTATGGTTAGTGTAGGTCTATAGTGCTGTGGTGCTTTAGCTACAGTCTGCTACACTGGTATACAGAATTAACTGTAATGCATCGTTGTTGTTAATGTTACATTTCTGATAGTGGTTTGGTAAATAGATGTGAAATTTGGCAATTCATTGGATTGGGGAAAGTATTCCCGCAGTTGACAACTCCGAAAGCGAATCAGAAAATTTAAAAACAAGACCTATTACGAACTCGAGCACGCATAAAAAGATTATCAAGACCCGAAGTCGTATAAGAACGAAAATGTAATATACTAACAACCAGTAACTCGAAACTGAGGCACGATTTTGTTGGTTTATGTATTGTGATCAATATTAATTGACGAAATGACACCGAACTTTGCTCACTTAGGAAAAACGGTCACAATTTCCATGAACATTCAATTGTCGTCAATTGAAATGAGAGCTGGAAAACGACCCCAAACTTAGGTAGGGCCTAAAGTTTAGACCCTAAAACTAACCAACCAACCCAAATAACTAAACTAAACTAAACCAACCAAACATGTTGGATCGAACCAGAACAAAATTGACCCTTTTTCTGAAATTATACTCGTATCTAAATTTGAAGAGCTCGCCTTCCAGAAATAGCAAGAATCTCTCTAGGTGCAAGATGCAGCATATTATGACCGAGACACTAAATTCACCGGGTTCTAGTTCCTTGATATCGTTCAATTACAAACAAAAACCTTCTCGGCAATTCAGCACATGTTTTCTTCGAGGACTCCAAAAGCTAATTTTATTAATAAATCAATAATAGATAATAAATTTAATATACATAAATTTGCGAAGCCAAATATAGGCCTAATATGTATTAAAACGGATTTTAGACGTTCCAATAATTATTTATCTAAGCAATGTAAAATTATTCTCGTTTATACACTAAATGTAAATTACATATTTATGAGATTGATGATAACTTTCCTGCTATTTGTCAGATTTAAGAATCTTAAGCCTAGGGCACTTTCAGCTGATTCACAGTGTATTGTAAAAAAAAGCCCTATAATTTACAATTAAACTGTCTGGACGAATGTCCTAATGGCTTGGCTATGCAATCAATGAACGCCATGCTATACTATAAAATAATATCCTAGAGTTGAAAAGTTTTATTTTAAGGACATAAATAAAATCTTTATGTTTACCTTTTGAAGGTGGCTCGACGTTTCCTTTTGCAAGTTCATTAACATAAGGGAAAGGGATTGAGGAGTTAATATAGCCGTGCGCCGTAAATAACATTCTATTTGCTGATGGACCAAGCGGGCGGGAAACACAAGGTACGAGGAGGAGCATTCTGATTATAATAATTTCTAACAACCACAATAGAGCCATTCTGTAAGCAAGTCTCGAGTCGACTCTTATATTATAGACTTATGCCAGTAACAAATTTTAAAACTGTAAACACTGAATCATAGATATGTATCTGTGTAGTTGTATTCGTGTATTGAACGTGCGCGATTATAATAAACACGTCTGCCCGGAGTCACAAGTGGAGAAGACTGTTCAAGAAATAGGGGTGTGAGAGGAAGTGAGGTGGGCGCGTTCAGATGATAAGGTTCTCCTGCACCACGAGAGGGCAGGAAGTCCGTAACTCCAGACTACGTCAAGATATCATTTAGTTTTCAGTTGTGTTCTCGTTAGAAAACACCCTTCTATTCTCGGCTATCACATAGTGGACAGTAACCATGGCGTGAGAACACGGAGATACACTCATTTTGATAACTGTTATCTTGGGGCCACCCATTATGTTGACATGATTTAAAGAAAATCTGCAATTTCACTAATGGAGATAAATGGCCAATTTGAGCAATAATTTCAAAGCTAAAGTTTCACAAAGCGACGCAAATCAGATAATCACAGGAAAACACTCATGTCTGCTCCCAAGATCGATTAATTTTCAACTTGTATGCAAATAGAATGTAATCAGTAGTCAGCTTGACTCTCGCTGTAAATTTCCAAGTCATCCTAGAGCAATTACTAAACTATGTGGATTGATCTTTTCGCGGTCATCAAGTCTTGATCTTCTTGCCTATAGTCTAATGTGATATTTTAAGTGGTTAAACTTCGGAAGTACTCTAAGAAATGGCACTAGGCAATATAAGATAAAGATACTGTCCATGATCTAAAACTGGTCCTCTGCGGTTGTATAATCCGACCGTATTAATAGTGATCGATACGACGATAAATCAATCTATTCATTCGGCGTAATCATATACTTTGCATACCAATCATCTATGAAAAACGCTTCTTCTTTGGCTACTGGCGATCCAAATCACATATGTTATTTCCGATTGATTTAATTTCTAGACACGAGTATCAATACGTTATTTGAAACGATTGAAGATTGTGCATTATTTCTTATCCAAGCACTGATGTTTGTGGTTATTCTTTAATAGGAGAGTAAATGCAGCTTCTCTCGGCGACTGGTCAATCCCGAGGCAAATTTTACCAGAAGAGCTAATGCATTTATAATTATACAGTTATGCAAATTCTTTCATCTGTCAAAGACCTGTTTAATAATTACTGCTTCGGTGGCGGTTGAACTTATTTAGGCTGACATCTCCGACGTTTGTTGGTAGGCGCCATTTAGGCTGAACTTCTTGGCCCTAATGAGAATTAATGCTCATTTGTCGGTCGAGTGACATAACTCTAGTTAACTTATCAATCAACCACTATCATGGGAGAGCGCACATTCGTCTCAAAGCCTGCTAATTTATTTTATTTAACTTAATGCATATCAATATTAATGAACGTATTCATACTTGTTATTTTTATGCGGCCCATCGTTTTGAATAATACTATGTAATTACTTTTGGTCGGACACATGCAGATTGAAAGTGCGATACGCTATACGCACGGGGAACAGCATGTGGGGTTACATCTCCAATCTATTGAGAATCGAGTTTCATCCTGCCTGTCGAACATGTTTTAAATGGTTGTAAATTCGAGCTGTTGATTTGTTTTATTTATGTATAAGAGCAGTAGGAGAGTGTTGTAAAACTGTTAAGAGTGCGACTAATTTCAATGAAACAGGGAGAGTAAAATACAATTATACATGAACTATTACCCTAGTAGGTACGGCCTTATTTTCCGATTAACAAGTGTGAGCATATTCACAGTGTGCAAAAGACCTGAGTTTCGTGTATAAGGTTCTTGTGTAGAAGGGGTCTTCAACATTTTTTTTCTGTCCATACTGGACAGAAATTTGTGCTATTATTTATTATTTTTGTGTTAAAAGTGAAGCGATATTATCTTAGGTATTTGTTTTCGTATATTGCATTGTACAGAAATTTGTTAAAGATTGTTTTAAATATGCAATATGGTGAATGCACATTACAAATTGGATCTTGCATTATTATGATAAATAAACTCCGTAACAGGTAAATAATAAAACAAATAAAACTCAGGTAACTATACGTTGTTTAGATACGAAACTTATTTTTAGAACATTATGACTATTTCCAAAAATGTACAAATATGTAAATGTGAAAACATGCACATGAACAGCAATATATTTTCACAAATAAAGCCTTTGAGCCACTTAGCTATAACAAAACGTATCAATGAAATACCTTGCGATTAATATTGTCTCGATGCCTATAGGGCGGTCTGCAATTGAATATGTCAGCTCAACCCACTCTTGGCTTTTGAGTAAGAATCAACCGAGATATGCAAGAATATCCGAAGGCCATACTTTAATGCAAATTTCTTCAAACCTACACATTATAATTAATTATTTGGTCCCGCCTATTTGTCTTAACTAAGATTTTGACTATGTAATTGCAACATATGTGCCTTCGCTCAAGGGGAATATAGTACTAAAAGAAATAAAATATTGAATAATTTCTCTCGCATGCAACAATTCCTCCCACAAGAAATAATAATCTCGTTTAGCTCTGTTACTAATAGGATACCCTTTCCTCCTTCCTCAGCCCAACTAATTATTAGCTCGCCGCGCTCGTGGCCATATAACTCTGATGGGAACTTTAAGATAGTTTCTAGTATTTAAATTGTTTTATTAATCAAGATCTTAAACGCTTAGGAACGAAGCTTGACGTTTAGCTTTGTTCAATTATCATTTTCTGCCGAGCTTTAATTAAAATTTTTCTATCTGTGATCTCTACTCTACCACTCAAAGGCAAGACTTACAGTTCAATTATTTTTCAAGGAGAATTCATTGTGGCTTGCGGATGGATCAAAAAGCGAAAACGTTAATAAATGCGCGTTCTTGTTTTAGTGTTATAGGAAATACGTGGGAAGATAGTATGAAGGTATAAACAATGCACATAATTTGCATATTATGTGATTGCATATTCCATGTGCATGTAACCCACCACTACCAGTCACAACCGGACCAATCTACACGTGGGACTTGGGCTACTTGGTCCTTCCAGCTTGATAACGATATGTCCATACTGTTTTCTTTTCTTTCAATCATAATCACATACTGCTTAGTTCTATGTAACCTGTGCTACGAATACAAGTTCGATGATGTTTTTACTTTTTGTGGCATCGCGAATAATAGGAGGCAAATGGTTCAAATAAACACATCTCAATCACTATTGGTTTGCCTTAGAATTAAATCATTATCTGCATGTTTATTTGTGTCAATATTGTATGCGGCTAAATGGTATTGTTGTTGCTATTGTGGCAGAATACCCACATTTCTATAAGAACTTGCACTCAATACTTCAACTCTGGTAAAAATAACAGTGCTGTGTGTTCTGTATTCCTTACGCTAAACATCACGGATATGCCGTGGCTGATAAGTGTGATAACCTGTTATGGTTACTAGGAAAACGCTCCGCGTTGCCAGATGAGCGATTTTTTCAATGTATCAAAGCAAACAAAACTTTTGCATATCATATTACTCTAAAAAAAAAAAAAAAAATACATTTATAATAAACAAACATTTTTTTTTAACAAGATGGTGGTTTACGTTACATCCTTACAATTTGTGTACATTATTTCTCGATATGTTGCTAATAATTACACGAAATATTATTGAAATCCGTTAAGACATTTTCTTTAAATCAATTAAAACCTTCAAGTTGATTTTTCAATGGACTTCCGCATAATATCATTCAACAGTGCTCTTCTCAATAGGCTCTAATTCATAAATTATTAAACTTATCAGGGAGCTTGCAATAACGTCATTTCCGGTATCGCACGGTGGCCATACTGAGGTACTCTGTAAACATTTGTTTACGTTCTTCCGACACTTCATTGTTGCAATATTGCAGATGTCCTTTGACTGACACATCAACTGTTTTCAAAGAAAGGTTCCGTATTATGACTGAAAACAAAATAAGAACGCGTAAACTCTCTTAGAAGACAATCATTTGCATGTGTTACCATTTTCTTGAACTTTTAATCAATCTATAAGACTTGAAACTGTGATATTTCCTGGATAACCTATCTGTCTTCTATTGACAGAACAAATGTAAACAAGCAATGTGTACCTCATAATGGCCGCCACGTGACGTCTATTGAAAGCTACCTCTAGATCTAGAACGTGATATTGTTTAATCATACAATAACTGCATTTAAACCATAATACAAGCTTTTTAATTTGTCAACCAAGTTCGTTGTTAACTTCTGCATGTTTGCCGTGAAAGTCATAAACCACAACACGTCATTGTAGCCATTCTATGACAGCCATCAAAATTCCAAATACATAGTGAGAAAGGTCTGAGGAGTGCGCAAGCCACTTTTGGTGCATACTATGAGCATCAAACTACAATACTCCGCAAATGCGAATCATATCGGTAGAACGCTGTAGAAATGAAGGAATGCATTGGCGTAAATACACAATATTTTTTTTAAACATGCCGGTTAAAGTTACAATAGGGAACACGCGTACGATTTTTTTTAAGCGAGCGAAGCGAGCGTTTCCACTTGACTCTTATGGCACTTCGTTCTGTTTTTTGTTTGTTTGTTTGTTTTTTTTTTTTTTTGTTTTTATGTCCGTCGATAGCGGTCGAACGGAAAATCCGATCAACTTGAAATTTGAACCATCCACAAGCCTCGATGTGGATTGAAGGTGTATAGTTTTGAGGCAAAATCGTTCGAAAAGTTACAAAGTTACACCATAGTTACTGCACAATATTTTTCTGAAACAAAATGGCGGCAAAATGTGAGATAGCCAGATTTTTCTACAGATTTTTCCGGTCACGAATATGTTAATGTAATAGCGATCTGATAAATATTGGCAAAGTTACACAAAAGTTACTCGAAAATATATTTTTGAAACACATTTACGGCAAAATGTGAGGTGGCTATCTTATAGTAAATTTTTGTCCGGTCACGAATATACCAATGCAAACGCAATCTGATACGTATTAGAGGCAGAAATTACATTTCTATTGCTGTCAATAACTGTTAGTAACGGTGGCGGACCGCGGCGAAAACATGACAGCGAAAATTCTTAGCAACGCACATTGCACTGCATCCAACAATGTCGGGAAGTTTAATAGCTATGGAAATTAGAAACATTTTTGCAATGCGCATTCCTGAATTGTTGTTAATTGTTGTTTGTATTAGCATTGAAATCTTTTCGCCAGAAAGTTCGTAGATATTGACGCGCTCGCTTATCAACGCGTCAAACAGAGCGTTTTCCTAGTTTTAACCAGGCACCTAGTTTAATTAAGCGAGCGAAGCGAGCGTTTCCACTTGACTCTTATGGCACTTCGTTCTGTTTTTTTGTTTGTTTTTTGTTTGTTTTTTTTTTGTTTGTTTTTATGTCCGTCGATACCGGTCGAACAGAAAGTCCGATCAACTTGAAATTTGGACCATCCACAAGCCTCGATGTGGATTGAAGGTGTATAGTTTTGAGGCAAAATCGTTTGAAAAGTTACAAAGTTACACCATAGTTACTGCAAAATATTTTTCTGAAACAAAATGGCGGCAAAATGTGAGATAGCCAGATTTTTTTACAGTTTTTTCCAGTCACGAATATGTTAATGTAATGGCGATCTGATAAATATTGGCAAAGTTACACGAAAGTTACTCGAAAATATTTTTCTAAAACGCAGTAACGGCAAAATGTGAGGTGGCTATCTTATAGTAAATTTTTGTCCGGTCACGAATATACTAATGTAAACGCGATCCAATACGTATTAAAGGCAGAAATTACATTTCTATTGCTGTCAATAAGTGTTAGTAACGGTGGCGGACCGTGTTGAAAACATGACCACGAAAATTCTTAGCAACGCACATTGCACTGCATACAACAATGTCGGAAAGTATAATAGCCATGGAAATAAGAAAAATTTTTGCAATGCCCATTCTTGAATTGTTGTTAATTGTTGTTCGTATTAGCATTGAAAACTTTTCGCCAGAAAGTTCGTAGATATTGACGCGCTCGCTTATCAACGCGTCAAACAGAGCGTTTTCCTAGTTGTATCAATTAATGCAAGACATAAGTAAAAAAGAAAATTTTTAAATAGGTTTTATGTGGTCGCATTTATTGAAGTTTCAACTCGGGTCTCTGAAACGCGTACAGGTGGCTGTGACGTCATGATTCAGTAGACGTGGCGTAACAGACCAATCGCTGAGGTGGTGAGCGTACACAGACACAAACCATGACGTCATTTACATCCGTGTATAAGTTTAAATTTAATAAAATAAAAAAATATTTTTCAGTAATTATATTTTTGGTAGGTTGGCATCTTACGTCATTGTAGCCATTCTATGAAAGCTATCGAGATTCCAAATAATAGTCAGAAAGGTATGATTGCGTAAGGTATTTTTGAGAGTCCGACCAAGCTAAAATTTAGACCATACAAGTTTCGATGCGCATTGAACGCCATTAGTTTTGTGGAAAAACCGGTCAAGAAGTTACGCAAAAGCTTAAGGTACATATAAAATGTTTGTTCGGTCACCAATGTGTTTAATTTTATCTCGATTCAATAAGTGTTTGAGGTACAAAAAGTTAAGTAACCATGTCAACGAAAACGAAGAAACTCTTTGGAAATAATTGACCACTATTAGACCATGCAGGACTACTATTCTTTCCGATGTCTGAGCGAATAGTTCTTTGATGTGGAGGGTGTCGGGATTCGAACCCGTTAATTTAGTTGTAACTGTTGTGTGGGGGGTAGGCCTACTGGGTAGGGAGAAGCGTCCGTTGAAAGCCGCTCCCGCCGACAAGCCAATACGTGGGCAACTCATGCAACGTGCAGGTATGCAAATTACAACACATACTAATTACTCGTCTTTTGCTATCAAATATCAAATAGAATTTCACAAAAATGTTACTTTTTCAATTACAAGATAATGGAAGTGAACTCAATAGCGAGACATGCTCTTTGTTGTATGCTGGGATAATTGCGTGGACATTGGTTTTGAGCATGTTCAGCACAATAAAGGTTAAGATTAGTTGATCATTCGATGGGTTTCCACGTTTGTGTAAACGTTTAGTTATTATTTGACGTACAGTCAGTCGTACATTATTTAGAATAAGCAGGTTTAATAGAATAATCATAGCTAAATTGTATATGCAACATTTTTCACATAGCTGAATTCGTAAATTCTTTATGCACAACTCTACAGTGAATGTTTCGGTGTTTCACTGTGCATTACTCAAACTTGTTCCTAAAGTCTCCTGAATTTTGTTGAAATTGTTTTCTCCATCCCCTCTCGTTGCCACTACTTTTTAAGCGAGCGAAGCGAGCGTCTCCATTTGACCTTTATGGCATTTCGTTCTGTTTTTGTTTTGTTTTGTCTGTCGATAGCGGTCGAACGAAAAGTCCCATCAACTTAAAATTTGAACCATCTACAAGCCTCGATGTGGATTGAAGGTGTATAGTTTTGAGGCAAAATCGTTTGAAAAGTTACAAAGTTACACCTTAGTTACTGCAAACTATTTTTCTGAAACAAAATTCCGGCAAAATGTGAGATAGCCATAATTTTGTTACTAATTTTTCCAGTCACTAATATGGTCATGTGATGGCTATTTGATAAATGTTGGCAAAGTTACACAAAAGTTACTCGAAAATATTTTTCTGTAACACAGTAACGGCAAAATGTGAGGTAGCTATATTATTGTAAATTTTTGTCCGGTCACGAATATACTAGTTTAAACGTGATCTAATACGTATTAGAGGCAGAAATTACATTTATATTACTGTCAATAAGTGTTAGTAACAGTGGCGGACCGTGTTGAAAACATGACGACGAAAATTCTTAGAAACGCACATTGCACTGCATTCAACAATGCCGGAAAGTATAACAGCTATAGCAACTAGACACATGTTTGCAATGCGCCACCTTGAATTGTTGTAATTGTTATTTTTTTAGCATTGAAAACTTTTCGAAAGAAAGTTCGTTGATATTGCCGCGCTCGCTTATCAACGCGTTAAACAGAGCGTGTTTCGTGTCGCGTTCAATCATTATACTAATAATTATTGTACGTAGTCTTATAGGTGTACATTTCTCCTTAAAGAATCAGGCAAAGCACAGTTCATGTAGGCACATAGATTATGTCGAGGGGTACATGTAATCGATCCAAGCTATAGTATACATACAAGGACGGAGGATCAATAACATCATACGGCTTCTCAATATATAGTCTCACTTGCAGAGATAAGATGCCCTTTACATTGCGTTACACGTTACACAAGCATCCTAGCACCCTAGAATACACCACAATATGTATGTAATGCTCTACTTTTCATAGTGTTGCGATCTCCGTAATCAGCCTAAACGCTAAGATCTGCTCCAACCTATTCATATAATAATTATAAAGGACATACCATGAAAACAAATAATGTCTCGAATGAGTCCAAAGAGATCGATGTCATGTTGTATTTCCATTCATAACAACTACTCACCTTATTGTTTCTTGTCTACCCAGCGAACAAAGTGACTTAACACCAACGCTGCGAGCCCGTTATCACCACAACTTCTTCTTGCTAGCGCTGGTTGCCACAGTGATACGGCTCACAAATAAACAAATATTGTAATAACCAACGCTACAACAAGCCGGCGTCCTCCCAACTGTCTGACTGACACTCAGTGGGGTGAATGAAACCCCGCCCTCCCCTCCAAACAGCTGTTTAGACCCCTAGTGACGTCACCGTTCGAACTACGATACTTAGTCTGGGAATACAAAGATCAACCGAATTTATCAAAGGATGTCCAAAACATACACACACGATAAACGTGTATATTGTAAGCTGACTGCATCTTACTTAATTTATCTAGATACTCATGTATGTTAGTATTTGGTGACGTAATTGCGTTGGAGAGACCTCTTGGTGATTTTCTGCTGATGTTGGTAGCGAATGGACCGCCAATCACTATGCACATCTGTTTACAGCATAATGCAGGGGGAGAGGGCAGCTGTCGGGAGGGGACAGATGTGGGCTCCCTCTCTTAATAGTTGCACGTAATTACCCACATTTTCGACTACACCACGGAAATTAAATAAAAGTAAATTTTTTGTAAGTTTTGACGAAACTCGTTGTAAAAGTGTGACGTAACTTTACAATATTATTATGATGTGTACCTAATTTTTAAAAGATGAAAATCCCTTTGGTATTTCCTCCAACTCGTTGGCCTTGTAGGTTTATTATACCTGCTCTGATATAGGACTTAGGTTCCATACCTATATTGAATTATTGATTGCATTTTGAACTAATATTTTTTAAGCTCATTTCAGGTTCACAAAATATTCCTTAACCGATGACGTGCCCATGAGCTAATTACTAACCACTCGTCAATAACTCTTATGTGACATGAAGTATACTTTTATTATGATTGTGAGCTGTTTTATTTGGTAATAATACAAAGACAATGTCTAATTACAAAATTATCGAATCTTCAAATATTTGGCAAATGTAACGGTTGTAGCATACAAACCATAGAACATTTAAACAAGAATGACTTACTTAAACAAGAAATTGTTTCAAACTTAAATATAATGCAATAAAAGTAGAAGTAGTAGTAGTAGTATTCTTTATTAGCAACGGGGCTACTGCCCCACAAGTGCAATATAATACAATACAATACAATACAATAAATTGAAAAACATCAGTCAGTAAGTCAAAGACTCACAGTTAATACATGATTATAAATACATATTAATAATACATAAATAAAACATAATATAAGTAGAAAGACAACAAAGGGCATTGGAACCATTTTCGGACACTAATAGTTACCAAGATCAATAAATCTGCAGACACACATAACTCTTCCAACTCTCTCTCTCTCTCTCTCTCTCTCTCTCTCTCTCTCTCTCTCACACACACACCCTTACACACACACACACACACACACACACACCCTTACACACACACACACACACACACTCCCTCTCTCACACGTACACAGGCAGGCACACATATACACACACATATACACAAGTAGACGCACGCAGGTAACTGTTACACGCACATTACATAATGGTAGAAACATGACAATAATGTAGCAACAACAGTACCCTCAGCACTCAAAGTGTGCATGCCGGTTGTAACAGCTTATTGTTTACCATACACTTCAATCTATGTTCAGAAACACAGCCGATGTCCAAATCTGAAATAATGTGTTTTAATAAGGCCATTTGAGGTAACAAGAGAAGATTTGCTATTCTATAAAAATGCCACAAATCCCACTACTTTGTAATTCAATGTTTTCCAATAACCCGGCATGAGGCATCACATGATGATGTTGTGTCAAATAGAAAAGAAAATAATATTTTAAAGAATTAAATGATAACTGCTACAAAAAATGTTTCAAGGTTTATTTATTTATGTTAAAACCATGCCGTTAAAAAATGAAAAAAAACACAACCAAAATTATCGTGCTCTATGTGCAGACGTTGCTATGCTTTATGCAGATGTTGCTATGCTTTATGCAGACGTTGCTATGCTTTATGCAGATGTTGCTATGCTATGTGCAGACGTTGATGTATGCAGATGTTGTGGCCGACGCGTCGAACGGAAAGATTGTTTCCTGACTTACAATTGTGGGTCACCCAC